>VZTB01006226.1:0-103531 GCA_013397245.1 Thryothorus ludovicianus | reverse complement strand
GTTCCTTCCGAGCCCTTCCAAAAGGGAGGTGGAGTTGATCCCACCCTCTCTGGACAGACACTTCTTTTGTCTCTTTCAAGTACCTTAAAGTATCCATAAGTACCCAGTAATCAGCTTCAATCAGCTTCCTAGACACTCTTTTGGGAAAAAAATTCTACAAGAAAGTAACCCAACCCCCAACAGTGACTCACCTCTGGAGCTTAGTAGTCTAAATGGAGTAATTAATGGGCTGAAAGAGATGTTCTATATTGCTGCTATGTCTTCCTCAAACTTTCTAGCTGATAAAGGAGGTTTTTAAAGTTGTTTTGTTTTGAGCTTGAGGTTGTTATTTTTGTGTGTGCACAGCCAAGCAATAGCCCTGCTTTTTTTTTTCTTTTCTGGCTTTAACTCAAGACAACATTTATGGGAGATGAGAGAGCTTCAGGATGCTGGGGTGAGATCCTGGGTGATTGGCTGCCATTTGGCAGTGATTAACTAAAGCAGCTTGCCTTATCTCCCTGACTGTGATCCTGGTATATTTACTGCTATAAACACAGATAGCCAGAGGTCCCATTAACTTCTCAGCAAAAGTTTGTTGTGTCATAGGCTTTGTCATTAAAATTCTAAGTCTAAGGGCTATTTAATTTTTTATATGAAACATTGGTAAGTTTGAACTAAGCTGTAGAAGCAATCAGCCCTTTTGGATGCATATTGCCATTTGTAAAATTTAAGTGCAAAGTCTGCTTTGCTTTCTCAGGCAAAATAGCATATGTTTTATAGAATTTTTGGAGAAAGATTAATATGCTCTGGGTTTCTGCCAGACTCTTTGTGTTATATGCAGGTGCTTTGGGACTTAATAATTAGAGAATCTAATAAAAGAATCAGAGGATAAGCCAGGAAAATTACTACGACATGAATACTCTTTGACATTACAAAGCCCAATATTTCTTCTTTCACCTAATACAAGATTGGAAACCTAACAGGTGTATCTCAGCTCAAACTTACAGCAAACACATAACAGAATTGATGAAATCATTAAATCATTAATAAGTAGCCTCTATTTCAAGGTGTCGGGATTTAATTGCTTTACCTTGAAAAATAAACACCAAAATCCCAAGCCAAAGAGTAAGCTATAATTGAACAGGCAAACAGGGCAAAGGTCTGCAGTTCCTGGGTTAATACTATGTCACTTATGGCTTTTAAAATGTCATAGTACAGTAAATCCACGTGGACTGTTTCTTTTTCCCTAGACTGACTGAAGAAATGGGTATGCTATTTTTTGTAGGCAACTTTTCAGAAGGCAAAATCATTACCTTTTTCTTTACCGTGTCCACCCCTAAGTCACACAAGATTTGAATAAACTCCAGGTGCTGCTTTTCTATTCTGCAGAAAACTCATCACTGCAAATCACCAGCCAGCACATTTTATTTATCTCAGCATACCTGTGCCTAATGTGTCCTGCCTGCAGGTGCTTGTCCAGGTGGTGTGAGCGTGTACTCGTGGTACACACCCATGAGTCAGTGTCTCCCTGCGTGTTACAGTGAGGGGTCAGGTCCTTAGTGGAGCAAGAAGTGGAGTTCACAAGCTGCACTGCCTCTTTGTGCTGTCACCATCTGTGCTAGCTCTTTGCCTAAAGCTGCTTGACTTTGAATATCACCCTGGAAACGGATGGATGTTAAAAACTAAGAGGTTGTGACCTTAAGTGGTTAACAATGACACAGCATGATAAGTTTGTAGCTCTTGAAGGATAAAGTGTAAGACTTGTCTTAGGAAGGTAAGGGATAAATAATGACACTATGACCCAAGGAGAGAAAAAGGCAGTGAAAAAGGTTCTCCTGGTGATTATAGATATGTTCTCCAAATAATTACAGATAGAGTAAAATAGTTCATCAAAGAATTTTGCAAAGATGCATTAGGTTCCAGAAGCTATTTTGGCTGTTCCGCTCTGATGAACTAGATAATTAAAAATTTACTCTGACAGTGTCATTCGGATCTGCTAATTATTTACCAATTTCTGCTTGATAGCATAGTGCTGCATATTAGACCTAATTTACGTTATCTCTTACTGTATATTTCAGAAGTAGAAATGAGCAAGCAGCATATGCTTCTTTTTTCCTTTTGTTACAATTACAAAGGAAGAAAATATTATATCATCACTCTGCCATCACCAGTCTTAGAAAGTGTTCAGTATCTAATATTAAATACCTTTATTTACATGTACAAACATTCTCTGATACTTTGAATATCCCAGTGCTGAGTATTCTCCTTACTTTGAAATCAGGGAAACAGAAGAAAAAGAGCTATTTTTGTCTTAAAAATTGAAATGCCAAGTCTGCTGGTTTTGTAAACTGGCTATCAACCCTTTTAATCCTCCATTGTTAAGTTTTCCTCCATTTTTCCTCAAAAGCATCTGTACATTACCTGTGCTTTATTTCTGCACTGTAAGAATGTATTCTTTTTTTTAACTGTGATAAATCTGCTCTTTACACACTTCTCATGTTGTCGATTAGGCAAACAACATCTGTCTGGCTACTTCATCTGCTTCTTTGCTCAGTTTTTGCATGTGGTCACCACTAATGCTTCTGTGCTTATGCTGGCTGTTTCCTCATCCTCTTGTGTCCTAAACGCTATGGAAATTATAAATATTCTGGGGTAGAGATTTTAGTTGCATCTTGCTCCAGTGCGAAGGGAACATATTCAACTAAAATATTTCAGTATTATTTCTAGAGGATGCCATAATACATCTTATTGTAACCATTAGTAAAGAATATCTGAAACAACCCCCACAAAGTTAGCTTTACAGCCATTATTCAAATTCAGTAAAAAAACATCACCTAATGTTATTCCTTAATGATTCAGTCACGCTGGGCGTTGTTCCTTTTCAGCAGGATTCTTCCTTGAAATGGCATGCCTAAAATAGATGGAATATAACTGTTCATAAAAAGATTAATTGAGGGTATTTTGTAATGAGATAGTGGGGCTGTGAAATTAGAGATTTGGATTGGAAAGCCTCTTTGTTTCACCATACAGTCTAATTTAGCACTGTTGCTAAATAACTATATTTGGCTGTTCTCACTTGAATGTTATATTTCCCATGGTAAAAGTTTTATGTTATTCCCAGAGCATTTTGTTAAATTGATTCTTGTCTCTGGGTTGGGTTTTTATATAGGTTTTCTCAAAAGCAGTAACATAAAATACTAAAATAAAAATTAGCAGTAAATACTAGAAGGTAAGAAATTGCAAGGAATATCTATGAGAGAGTTATCAGAAAAGAAGTCAGAGCTTAAAAAGCAAAAAAGCAAAGAAAAATAATATTAGAGCCAGGAGCCGATAATAAAAAGATCATAATGGAATAAAAAAAGTAATAGATTTCATACTTTTACTACTAGTGCATTAGAAAACACACTTATATTGCATTTATGTCCATTTTGATAAAGTGTTAATTTTCTGTAAGGCAATGGTTGATTATAAACGTACAATTAGGACTTGGTAATAATGACAGAGAGAAATGTTCCTTGATAACTTTATAATCTGATGTATCTAGACAAACAAAATCCTAACATTTTGAAAGGAAAGGCAAGAAAACACTTTAAAATGATGCTCAGTGAATTCTTGAAGGCAGGAGGTTGGTATTAGTTAATTTGAGAAAAGAAATGCAGAACCACTCAATGGGAATACGACCTACAGGGAATCAAGAAGTCATTGTATAGTAATTCTGAAGCTTTATGCAATAAATTCAAGTATATATTATTTACATAATCCTCACATATGAGGATGGCTTGCTATATTTGGCAAACAGCCACGATGTGATGAAAGAGAAAATGCCAAGCGTATTTCTGCTGTCTATGGTGCTACTCCCTTGCATTTGCTTCAGATTTTTGGAAAAAGCTGTTTTATAAAGATTTCAATACTACCTCTCACTGATAGTTGATTTCTGCTACAAAATAACAGGCCTCGCAGAGCTGGCACATGAGAACTCAGAAAGAGCTCATTATCTAATCAAGGAGAGGAATCTCCTGACTCACTTTGTGGTGTTATATAACTATGGGCACATTGTAGGTGGTCTACCTATTAAATGCTAAACCCCAGAGCAGGTTGTAATGAACAGTTTGCTAGACAAAATGGTAAACCAAAATGAGATTAGCAATTTCAATTTTTGGCATGTAAACCACAAAGAAACAGGAGAATTACGGTATTTCACAGTGACTGTTGGCACTGGAGACATTTTTAATATTCATTGCACTGTTAATATATCACCAAGTTAATGGAAATATTAATAGACTAATGAAAAAATATTCTCTATGGTAGCAGAAAAATGGTTAAGAAAGTTCTCATCCATCAAATATCTGAATATCAAATTAAATTAGAGCAATTCACAGTAAACTGATTAGAAAACAGTGACAGCAAAGTTAGGAAAAATAACTCAACCTAGATCAAAACAGGATAAATTTTTCAGAATGCTGTTTCCAGATTCCATTTTTCTGCAGGCAATTTCTTGAAAATAACTGCAGCTGCTTCTTTAAAATCTTTTCTTTTAATCAATTTTTTTTACAGCAGTTGAGATTAGGTTGTTCATTGTAGTGACAACAATGTCGATGAACTCATTTGGCTTTAATGATTTGATTCTGGCAGCAGCTACTAATTCTGCTTACCACGGTGCTTGAGGTTTTTGTACAAAGGTTAAAGATAGAAGAGGCTCCTGGGATGGCTGACAGGGTGGATTAGTGCTGCTGAGCTCTTCAGGAAAAGGTCACCACTGCAGTACACAAAGGTGGGTTTTCACTGAGGGAGGTGAAGTCACAACTAGCCTACAAAGAGAGCTTTGGGTTTGGGTAATTTAGACATTGGCAGGAACAAGGAGGATTTGGTTGTTCTCTCCTGCTTATCTTTGCTTTTGCCTATCAACACTGCTTCTAATCTTCACTGCCAGGCAGCCATCATATCAATGGAACTGTCAGCTGTTCTTCTCTCTCCTCCCAGTATTATTTGTTTGTGTCATTTCCAAATAGAACATAATGAGCCAGCACAGCACTGGGTGAGTAAGGGGAAATAAAAGACCTCTTTCTACTGGCAGAGGATATTAAGCTATGGAAAGTTCCTCTTAGGTTATAATTTACTTTTGAAGCTGCATGCAGTATTCTGCTCTCATCTATGTCTCACTGAGAATTCATGTTCAATCCTAATAATGTCTGTGTCCCACTTTCAGTAAGGGAGTAACTGAAGATCTCATTACTTAGGGCTTTACATGATTAGTTGTTGGTGTGTAGGTTCTGGACAGATTCATAGGACTGTGTAGCATGTCATGGCCTTAGGAGACAATTTCTCAATTGCACGAGGTAATCTTGGCTATGAAATATGGCTTGCTAGGAAAACGATGGCTCAGCTGTTCACCCTGAAATGTCACACCATTTCAAAGGCTTATCTTTCACAGTGCTGCATCTTGTGAACTTACTAGGCTGTACATTGAAGCCTACATATCCAGTAAGAACATAATGCATAAATAGCAGTGCACGAGAAAGGTTGCAAAATGATGCCTGAATTAGAAGAAATAAGAAGTGATTGCCAGCTTTTGATTGCTTTTAATGGTACCAAGACACAGTGAGATGAAGGCTGCTATCTGAATTTGGTGAACTGATGGTCTGGTCTCACTTAAGAGGACTAATTTTTTTCAATACTGGATTTTTCCCTCCAAGGAGGTGGAGAGCTTTTTTCCTACACAAGCTCCATGATAAGCACTCTCATTAGTCATTCAGAATGTTCATATTTTGGGGCTTTAAGCACTCTCATTAGTCATTCAGAATGTTCATTTTTGGGGCTTTTAATGACCCTGTATGCTCCAGTTATACTGTATTATGTTGCAATGTAAAAGTTATTTTTCTTAGTTTTTGGGGAGCAATTGAAAATCACAATGTATGTTCCTTCCCAGTCCCAAAAAGTAGACTTCAGTGTGAAGAGTAACCTGTTAAAAGACATGTGTCACAATCATCCACTGATTATAATGACATTGCAGAGAGAAGATGTGGTCTTGAAAATGCAATTTAGTGTTTCTACCCAGCAAGAAGTACCTAGGATGTGTTAAAAAAGGCAGAGGAAACCAAATGGCTAATTTGAAGAGCTGTAAGCCAGTGAATTTAGTTTTGGAACATGAATATTCATCAGATCTTATTCCCTAAAATAATAATCAAACACAACCTTTCTTTGGGACAGCTGTCAAGTTTGACATTCCATGCATTCAGAACCTGACTCAGAAATTAATAACTTTCAAATGGAAGGATCTTTCCAAGCAGCATTAAACAGGGCATGTTATAGTAGTTTCTCATTAAATTTTCTTCAGTATTTGAAAAGTTCATTGATTTCAGAGAAATAAAAAGCATCAGTGTATAAAAGATGAAAACAGTACTCAGGAGTAAACCAACTCCTCCCTCTTCAAACTTTAAAAGAAAAAAAGAGGCTAAGAAATTAATTCAGATAATTTAAAGTGGAAAATTAATCTGTCTCATATTTGGAGCAATAGATAGAAACAAAGAAGTAATAAGAGACCTTTCTGCTTTCCCTGCTCAGATGCTTTATTTCCATAACTTTTGGCAGGTCAACAAACTGAAGGGTATGCAGTAGCTGGGGTGTCCTTAGCTGCTTAAGTGCCAGTTTTAAACATCTGTGGTTGAGAATTTTCATCTCTACCTAAATCCTATGTGTCATAAAGAAAAATGATGTTGCATGATGTCAAGAAACTTCTATTTTGAATCACTCAGAAGTAAGTGCTGAAAATCCTCTATGTTACGGTTTAATAACAAAGGCAATCTCCATTCTCTAAGGAAAGTATTGGGAAAACGCTAATCCTAGGGGAAGGATATTTAGGGATCATTTATACCTTAGAACATAAAGGGCTTTTTTTTTACTCTATTATTAAAAATGTGTATTTGCATTATCCTTATGAATTTCTAATTCCCTCAAAAAGTTAGGATTAGATATCTAATTGTGCGCTGTTTTATGAAATATATTTCATTGTTTTCAGTAGGTGTTTTTAAAAATTTGTCAAGTTGGTTCATATCTCTGTTTCATTTCTTTCCCAAGAGAATTCTGCTTTTGTGAAAGTCTCAAGTAAGGGATTTTCAAAGAAATTACTTTCAGCAATTGAACTATAAATATAATAGTGAAAATTTCCTTCAGACAAACCATAGTAAAAGTTTTTATACCATAAAGAACAAGCAAATAAAAAGCCAAAAAATTGTTAGAAAAACCTAGACTGAAGATTTTGATAAGACAAAAGGTAAATAAATAGAGAATGAAGTATAGTAGATGTCAGAATTTCTTTTGCTAGCAAATAAATATCTTGACTTCTACTGACAGACTATTTTGATAGTGGAAAAGAATAAAGATATAATGAGATGGACTCACATGCTGCACAACTTCTGGAGAGCCTTTAATAGCTTGTTTATTTTCCAAGGATTCACACTCCAGCATTCCCAAGTGTAACCTATCACATTTGACAGATTTGAGGATGACCAGAGGCCTGAACCAGCAGCCTGCCATGTTCAACTCTGCCAAATGCTTTTAATAGCAGAGTAACAGCAAAAACCGTGGGAGCTGAGTGCCTTGTCAATCTTGGGAGACTCCTAGGCTTTGCTGTGTTGCAGACAGACCATACTTGACTCGTACTCAAATTTTAAGAAGAGGAATGAGTAAATTTACAATTTCTCTGAGAAAAACTTGTCTGTGATGTCTTCTGTAATTATCTGTAGCAACCAGATTCTCTTTGCTTTATTTGGGAGCACCTGCTGGATGAGTCTGTTTGCAGCCATGGTCAAGTCTGTCTGCAGACGACTGGGACGGGTTTCCAACTTGAACTTTGGTTTGGCACTCTCGTTTTTATTCTTCACCTACATTAATTACAGTGACATTTTGGCATGATGCCTAGATTTCTGTAGGATGAATCTGAGGCCAAACGCAAGTGTGTGCTTAAGCCAGTACATGTACCAGGTGCCTCAGCAGGGAAAGAGAAGTAATAGCAAGGGAGAGGAAGGCCACGTGCAGAGCTTCACTGCTGAGAACAGAGCACCCTACGGCCACTTGGCTTTTGAACAATGTGTTTATATTGTCTCCAACATCCAGTTTTCATATTGTTATTAAAAATGGATATTCAACCCATTTAATTATCACACTTAAAACAATCATCTGTATCTAGGTGTCATGCAATCAGAACATTACAATGGTATTACTTGAATAAGACATGAATTTCACATGGACTTCTCTTAGATGCAATGGCAGTGTTAGAGGTACCAATAGAAAATCACAGATTAAAATGAAGGATAAGAGAGTAACCATCTTTATAAAGGCAGTGAGCTAGCAAAAAGTGAAATAAGGTCAGAGGTCCTCTGACTGTACTCTCTGGTGTTCTGCTCCTTTAGAAAAAGCCACAAAAAATAGCAAGGGAATTGAAAAATTGCCTCTGTGATACTGCTGCCCCTTTGCCTTTGCAGCAACTGGAGCAATATAGTCAAGAAAAGGGAGTGGTGTTTTTTGCAGGATTTTCTTCTGTGCTACTGCAAAAGAAAATGGTAGTCATCATTCATTTTTCTAGAAATTTAATATTGAAATAAATGTTGCTTCTCTTACAATTGGTCTTATCTGTTGCATATTAGCACAATAGTCTTAATTGTTATGCAGTATAAGATCGGTACCCCGTTACTCAAATTTTAGTTCTTCAAAACCATTTTAGGACATTTTATGTTTTGTATTTATGCCAGTAATTCTATATCTTTCCTGGAAAATGAAATTTTGAGGAGATTACATATGGAAATGGGGACTTCTTATAAGGAAAACAGCTAGATCTTATAAGCATTAATTATTTGTAGAAGAGCTATCATATCAGTAGTAGTACATATTGTATGTGCTGGGGATTTTAAGAGGTAAGTACACTAGAGTTTTCAGCTTGCCATAACCTGTTCTTACTGCTGCAATGCCCTCTGCCCTTTAATTTCTACTGCTTCTGATATTTTTATGTGGTCTGTCTGAGGGGAAAAAATTATCTGGATTTTAGGTTAAATGGGAGAGAACAGGGCAATTTCAGGTGAAATGTAAGTAAACAAAGTACTTGACTATTGTAAAGACAACTTACTTTTTTGCTGAAATTGTGTGGGAGGGTTTTTGCTGCAGGCCCTGTGCTGCTGTCTGTAGTGCCCTTTGTCTGGCTGTATGTGTCTAGGGTAGAGATGATACAGCAACTCAATTCTCCAAACTCCACTCCCTGCTAATGTCTAGAGCTCTGACCTTTGTAGGTGACATTCACCCCTTTTCCATGCAGGATTTGAGCTTGGTGTCCCTCTCTACTGCAATCCATCATATTTCCACAATCTCTTGCTGTCTGGTCTTTTGTTGCCTTTCTTGCATCCTAATTCCTTTTGCAGCATTGCAGATGAGAATTTTGATTCTAAGTTCTCCTAGCAGGTGGTAAAGAGAATTCTAGTCCTTCTGCTCTCTTTCCAGCAAGACGATGGGCTTCATGCCTATCTTTTGTGATATTTTTAAAATGTAGAAAAATTGAACTGAAAGAAGAGTGAGCATGCATTCTTTCTTTTTCTTTTCTCAATGATTTTTGATCCGCTTCCGCACTTTCACAGCTCATCTAGAGTTGGGGTCTTTTGGGTGGTAATAATAAATGCTGAACTTACTCTTTATATTACTTAAGTTAATTGAAAATTCACACAGCTGAAAGGATAACTTGCACGTAAAATGCATCTTGCTTGCAAGCCCAATGGAATCATCATCATTTTGGAAGGACACTCAGACTGGCTCTGAGATGAGGTGTCTGATGCAGCAAAGTGAGCTGCCTGGAGAGATGCTGCCCCTGGTGCTCAGCAGGATGCTGTGGGACTGACAGAACACATATGCCTTGACAGACAGTAAAGGCCCATCAAGTGCCAAAATCTCCTCCCCTGCAGTGTCTGTCTGCTGCCACCATTCCTCAAGCATGTGTGTGTGGCTATGGCAGGCTGGAGGGGTCCAACAAGAGGACTTCTGTCTCTGTGATTCACAATTTTTTGGTCCTATGAGAAATTTTTTTTCCTGCCCTTTGATGTTGACCTCAGTGCACGTCCCAGTCTTCCAGATTCCATTAAAAACAGCCAGAACTGAATTCCTTTAACTTTTGATAGATTTAGATACATTAGGGGGGTAAATCCACTTGGACAATTATTTATGTGTCTACAGGGAGATCAGACATTATTTTTCTGCTGCTGAAAATGTTTACAGGCAGAAATGTGTCCCCTTTTTAAACCCTGCCATTCACATCACTCCTACAAGCTATGTCAAAAGTGTCTTGAATCCATAAGCACCATTATTCTCTTTCGATCTGGCAATAATAGTAATTTCAGTACTTTCATCCCCAGGAAAGGGAGAACTCATGGTGAGATACATTAGTGCAGCCACCTTTTCAGCTGATAGGGGTTCTTTTAAAGTGCTGTCTCTCTGAAATTTGAGCTAAAAATAGCAAAGGGAATTATTCTGTTATCCAGAAGGACTGCAAAGGGTTTGAGTTCTTCATTTTTTGAAGAAAATTGTGTACAAAACAGAAGGTATAGGAAGAATGTACTAGAAAGAATACCAAAATGTTTAGTATGCATAAAAATTGGTTATTGTTTTTTGGTTGTGTATCTTTAGAGATTTGATCAAAACATGTAATTTCTTTTTAAAGGAATTTTTCATATTTTGCATTCAGTTTTGCATTCAGTTTTGAGTGTTTTTTGGTTTTTTTTTTTAGTTGTTACAAGAGAAATTCAAATATATTTCTTTTAGGAAAAATGAGCCTTTAAAATTTTGGGTTCCATTTTATGTTATACTTTATTATTTTATTATATATACATTTTTTCATATGGTTAGTATGTTATAATATTTCATTGAAGATGCTTCAATTAACTAAAAGTTAATTTTGTTCAATGTTAAATAATTTCCACAATGATTTGGAATATCAAATGAAGTAAATTGAGCCATCCGAAAGCTGATACAGAAGGAACATTTGTAGTGTCCTATTACACCTGTTTTCTCAGTGCAAGAAAGTTATTTCTGATTTTAATATGACCAAGTAAGTATAGATTGACTGAAAATTAAAAATTAGTTCCTAAGCTATTCCATTTTTTTAGAAAATCAATCTCTTTTTGTTTTTGCAAGACGTTTCATTTCCTATTAAAAAATAGTGTGTTGTCAACTATATTTTATTTGAAAATTTCCACCTATCTTTATGTCCCCACAGCTCCATAATAGTTTATTCTCTCTTAGTCCAGAAATTTGAGCAGTTTATCTGGCCTATAACTTACTCCTAAATCCCTGCCTTCTCCAGACTCTTAAAAATTGGATAAGGATTAGGTTGAAACCTCAAGTAACAGTTCCATAAGTGAGCTCCTACTCTCACTGGCAAGGTGATAAACACATGGCATAGGGACTTTTTGAGAGATTATGAGACCAACAAGGATTGGGTACCACTGGCATATGGAATAAGAAATATGTTTGAAAATGTCAGAATTAATGACA
Organism: Thryothorus ludovicianus; assembly: GCA_013397245.1. NCBI lineage: Eukaryota > Metazoa > Chordata > Aves > Passeriformes > Certhiidae > Thryothorus > Thryothorus ludovicianus. Next base: position 92,026 of record VZTB01006226.1, on the reverse strand, counting down.
GCTGTGATCTCTGAGCACAATTAAATCACTATTACTGTAAATTACTGCTGTTAACAACCATGTGAAAAGCAGTCATGTAACATAAGGTGCAAGTGAATAGTATTGAGATTTACTGCAAAAGCCTGGCACAAGTCAGGATTAAAGATAACATTAAACCCCTCAAACAGAATTTGTCTTAAACTAAGCAGTGTCAATAATATCAATTCCAAGATAGCCCTTTAATGCAGAGCAAGAAAATCTTGAACATTTGAGATATTGAAAAAAAAAAAAATCAAATATCAAATGAATGCTTGGATGGATAAAGCTTTGTAAATAAGTTCTGAAGTCTGTGTTTTCTAAATTTATCACCCTGGCTTTTGTGGGCAAAAAGGCTAGAGGGTCTTGAAAATCTCCGAATCTCGAACCTGAATAAAAATGTTCCGTGAAGCTATTTATTAGAAAGAGACTAAAGATACACCTGAACTGCATTAAGCTTTTGGTTAATTTATAATTTTATGTATAGAATCATGAATGTCTGATACATTTAGTTCATATTGCGTATTTTCTCACAGAAATACTTCTGCTTTACCTCTGTCTTCATGTGGCTACATATTCACTTGAGAGTTAAAAAATATAATTTTTTAATCTCTTTGTTTCCTGCAAAGTTTTATTAAAATAGTAGTTTTGTCCAGGCAGTAGTTATGAGCAAGATCCTGAAGGCCAGATGCATAGGGAGCGTGACCACTGAAGTCTTTATTCCTTACTGATGCTCAAAGTCAGGTCATGTTCCCACTTTCTGGTAAAGCTGTAACCTGGGTCATTACTCAGCAAAATTTGGGAAAGTAAGCAAGAGGTATGAGATACTATTCTGGCAAACAAAACCAAGAAAAGAAGGACCCTTGTGTTCTGCTTAACTGGTCCTTTGCCAGACAGGTTTTTGTCGCGATGCAGACTGCAAGCAAGTAATTCTGTTAGGCTTCAGGAAATAGACACCTTGCTACCTGAAAATATTTGGGTGGATTAAGCTCTCAAAGATGTTCAAGGGGGAAGGTTTTTATTAAGAACCTATTTAGGCCTTGAACTAGCACCTTTTCCCATAGTCACAACTTAATGCTAAACTCAACAAACCTGCGCCTCCTCCTGAGACCTGAAGGGAAAAAATACTTGGCACAAGGCTATGTGTGAGGGAGCCCATTGGCCCCAGTGTAAAATGAACTCATTTTGCACTTTCAGAGGCACTGTTTTTCCAACAGTCCTTATGTGTTCAGGGGTGGGTCCTGCAGCTGGAATGCTCCTCCAGAATGCTTTACCTGGATGGCAGTGCAAGGCTGCCAACACTGGGACCATGTTATGGTAAGAAGGTTTTTAGGGAGTGCTGCAATGAGGTGACAGGGATAGGAGGGGTCTAATTCTGTTGCTGTCAGCCTACATTTGTAAAAGATTATTTAAAAAAAAAACAGTGAAATTGCAAATTAAATATAGACATTTTTGGTTTAGTTTCTTCCCATTCTGAGCTAATGACAGTGTGGGGTAACAGATATTCATCACAAGCCAAAACCACTCAAAAGCAGCAGTAAAGCTGTATGAAAATGCTGGATTTAAGACTTGCTGCATCATGGAGGTTTATAGGATGAGTATCATGACTAGAATGAAGAAACATTTACTTATTCTGCTAATGTAGTTTTGTCCACTGTTTTTCTCAAATTGAGTTTAATTAGGTGCAGACAGGAAAAATAAATCCCTGCTTCTGCTCATAAGTAAAAACAAGACAGGTTGTTCTAGCAACAAAGATACTTAAGCATGGGAGACTGCACACAGGCAGAGGAGGTTACCAGTAAATCAGGACTTTGACATCTGGAAAATCATTACTGGGAATAGTTCTCCTCTGAACAATTATCAGGAAGATCTGTTTGGTTTCTTAATATGCTGTAGAGACAAGGTTGAGTAAAGATGTTTGATATTTCAATACCTCCCTCCCATCTGAAGCAGTTCACTGACAGTTTGTAAAGGTGAATCGCAAATTCTACTTATCTCAAGGTGTTTAAGGGGCTGGTTTTCATGTGATTTTTCTTTGACTCTAAATGCAGATACCATGAGATACTTCTTTGTGTTCAGGGTGTCTCATTCATATTTTCAATTTTGGGAATGGGAATTGGCTATATACAAAGTGAAAAATGAGATTTTTTTCCTTCATAAAGTGATGAGATTACAAGAAGTAATAGGGTTTGTGTTGCTTTTTCACTTCTGAAAACTGCATGGACAGTTTGTATTTTGTTTATTTATGATCATTCAGCTAATGTTAATTAACTCATCTGAATCTGCATTTGAAAAATGTACACATCTCTTGCATCCAGTGTGTAAAAAACTTAACAAACAGCAGTGGGAAGATAATTACATCAGAAGATTTTCTGCCTTGGTTTGTTATGATATTGTCAACAGCTCTTGATGGAATTACTTTCTTACATCTTGCTTCAGCCCATAGATTACTATTTTCCAAAGATTGTTCAAAATATAATTAAAAATGGATGCTGTTTATGTGTCTCACGTAAAAAAGGAAAAAACCCTGTATATTCCAGAAATCAAATACTTTTCTAGTTAGATATTTATTGTTTTATGCACTTGCCTAAATTTCATTTTACAAAATTCCTTATTCTGATTGTTTATACATTCTACTAGGAATTTAGATCTAGATAATGACTTTCTGCTGTCCCTATCATGTCAGATTAAGTGTTGGATTCAGAAATAAGTGGAAACCAGAAGGGATTCTGGAAAAGACTTATTCAGATCCTGTGACGTGGGTATGCAGGTTTTGCAAGGTATATATAATTATCTCAAGGAATGTAAGTCTTCCATGAGTTCATTTTTTTTTTCCCTCCTGAGTCTAAAACCAAATTATTTCTTAAGGCAGTTGTTAAATGTTGGAAGAATATTGAAATTAACTGACCTTGCAAAAATACATTTTTCTTTAATTGTGCTCTTGGGCTAGCTGTATTTTCTGTAGCAGGATATAATTTTTTAATTGGATCATCTTAAATTTCTAACATTGAAATAAAATATCCTTGCAAAGTGATGCTGCATTAAAGCAGGTGCATAAATGTATTCTTTTTAACTCTAAACAATTTTCCATCAAATATGCATCCATTTTGAAATGTACATGGCATGATTTTCTGCCTTAAAGACCTCAAAGTAATTCAGGATTAAGGCTTCAGCAGTGGCCTTGTTTTGGTATGACAGGTAAAGCGTTACATTTGGCTGTGGAAAAAGTGGTGAAGTATGAGTCCAACCAGCTGTGTTTTGATTTACTTCTGAGCACAAAATAGCTACAGGGAAATTTATGGTTCCTGCAAGATTCTAGTTTGATTCAGGGCCTGGGCTTTGGCTCTCACAGTCTGTGGAATGAAGGAAAGTATTGATTTTACAAACTCTGTGCCCTCTTGAGTCTGTCTGTGAAAGGTCAGTGTAGCTGTTTCATGAATAATGAGCAGCTGAGATCACAGTAAAAGATTTAAAAAGGATTAATTCATGTTGAATTGAACTTTGAAGGAGAAATTTTGCCAGCTGATATATTGGCATGTTAGTGAGGAGTTGCTTTAAGTAAAACTGTCCAATTATTTTCTTATCTTTTCCTCTTAATGAGCTAAGAGATCATTTCTGTTCTCAAAAGTCAATTATGGAAGTAGCTATAAAATCTTTATATTCAGCTGAATCCTGCCTTACTCTCCTGAAACATGACCTGAAATATGGGTGTCAGAGAAGAGAGTTCAAGGAAGCAGCCCAGAATGCATGTTAATACTCACTTCACTGGTGTGCTGTAGAGAAGCAATGACCACTGCATGGAGTGTGTTGTGGAGGCTGTATTTTGGTCCCTGTTTTATGGTTTTTACATGTGTAGAAGTAACCTAAACACTATCTTCTACCTGCAGGGCTCAACTTGTGTGAGTAAAGTACAGGTGTATTAAGTTCAAACTTTCTACTGTGGACATATAGTTTAACTCCTTTACTTTGCTGTTATCTCTCCAGTCTTTCCTGCTTACCCTTTGGATATACCTGCCTTTGTCTGTTGACTACCTAGGGCATTAAATGCCAGCCTTTTATTTCCTAACTCACATTCAATGGACACAACTTGCACATCACTGACACAAATTGTCTTACACCCCAGGTAGCTGTTCACCTCAAAGGTGCCTCAATCTAGGGATTTTGTATTCTTAGAACACTGTAATTTAGATAAGTGTTCAGGGTAAATGAGGATGTCCAATGGACTACTGTACTAGCATCTTATTTGGCAAGCATGGAAGTGTGTTGTACTAATCAAAGCAATCCCTGGTGTTTCTCATATATCTACTGTTTCTATGAAAAATTGTGTAGTGACATCCAGAGGCTTTAAGAAAAGGACAGGGAGACCTGCATCATCTATGAATTCATGGACGTAAAACAATGAGCTATGTGCAGGCAAACAAAGGGGTAACACCTTACTGCCCACCATTGATTTGCTCATAGTATGGATCTGTAGATCCTCAAACATTCAAAAGTCAAGTTTCTGTTTAGCTTTGAATGCTACTCTTGTGTCCTTATCTCAGTTGTCTTATTTCTCCTCTAAGACCCTTCCACTCCCCACCAGGAGAAATACACTTGGGCACCACCCTGCATGTATCTGCCACAGCAATGAAGGATGTAGAAGTGTTTAAAAGGGCTTCACAATTTTAAAGCTCAAAGTTACTATAAAAAACAAGGAAAAGTTGTTTTGCTAAATGTGTTCAGATTCCTTGAATCACAAATCCATACAAAAGTCCCTGGGGGTAAGTGAATTCCATTGGCATTAGCAAGAATGTGACTAAGGATTTCTCATTCCAAATCAAGTATGTGTGTCTACTGCTGTGGTCTAAAGCTCTTCATGTGCAGTACAAAACATGTGACAAATACAGTGCTACTTTTCATTCAGCTACAGACCTCCCCAGAGAGAGCAGTTGTTCTGATTAAATGAATACTTTACTTTAAGAGGAAAGATTTTGGTTTTGTTTTCTAGAGCTGTATTTTTGAAAGCTGTCACTTCTGCTTGAAAAAATGGATAATAAACCAAAGAAAACAATGCGAGCAACTTGTTAAATTGTGCAAGGACTGGATACGTTGAAGGGGAGTCAATTTTTTGGTGTTCATGATAGCACATTTATTGGAGTCTTGCTGTGTCTGATGATCTTCTTGTGAAAAGCTTTTTTATTTGCATACTTAGGCACTTTGGCTGAAGGTGATCTCAAAAATTAATGAAGTATGACAATGTTGAAATAAATTCTAGGCACCAACTTAGCTTAACAGTATGGTGAACGTCAATAAGCTGGGAAGTTAAAAGTCTTGTAGGAAAATGCTGAAAGTAGAAACAGGAAGAGTGGGTGGAGCAGCGATCATGTCTAAGTGCTCTGTCGTGTCTTGTCTGCAACTAGACTGCTTTGATTTTCTGAAACAAGTACTTTGAAAGGAGACAATTTTAGGTAACCATGGAGCTAATGCAGATTGTTAATACCACTTCCTCTTCTGTCATACCTTCAGAATTCATTGCTCTTCTAATCCAGTGCATTTTTACTTTCACACATCATACAAATTTAGAAAAATACGTTACTTATTATCTGTAGGTCCTCATTATGTAGGCTGCAGTCAAATTGCATCTTTACCCTAAAGCACTATTGCTTTCCTGCCTGATGTATGAAACAATGTATTATTTTGTGTGTAATATTCCTCATTTGGTTCATATACTTCAGTGTGTGAACTAAAAAAAAGCCCAGATATTTGTGGAAAGCAAACAAAATGTTTTATGAGCACAGCTAAGTGCAGTTTATCTTTCCATTTGAGGATACTTGTTGGAATGTGTATGTAATCTTTGTTCAGCTCTACATAGTGATGTTAAGCACCATGTTTTGTCTTCAGATACCTTGCTATTTCCAGAACATTTTGTGGTAGGGAGGTCAATGAGAGGATTATTATGAGGAGATCTTTTCAGTACTAGAACACACTAATAAAAGTGAGACAAAAAGTGATACAGGAGACTAACCAAATGTGTAGATAGCAGGTTGTGGACTTCTCAACTTTATGGAGCATCTAATATGGTCAAGGAGTTGAAACATTGCATGAAGGGCTTAGAGCAATTTGTGAAGCACTGGGATATGTGCAATATTCATAGCCACCTTCGCCAATTAATGACAATGTCTTGCATCAAAACAGGCAAGAATTGTTCAGATTTGAAAGATGCAGGCTAGAATTAGAGGATGAGCCTTATCTACTGCAAATGATCTCACTGGCATAACTAGTACATCAAAGGAAAACAGATCTAAGTAGAAATAATATTGGCAGAATTACTGCAAAGATTCTGGGCAAAGTCAGAAGGCAGGAGGTATGTTTTTGGATGAAAGTTGTAACATGACTTTCATTTTAACCACTTGGGCATGTATTTGACTTTATTTTACAGGTGTAAAGTTGAGGTACAGCAACAGTAAGGCCAAAAAAGAGGTACTGGGTTTTGACACACAATTTGAGTTGATAGTAACCTAAATTTTAAGATATCCCTGTAGCAAAATATAGGTTCAAACCAGATATTTCCATGCATTATATCTCTGCAAGTTGAATGTGAATGACTCAATTAGAAGCACTTTATTGGTGTCCAATTTATTTTAAAATGTTGGTTAAAGCAGTCACCTTGCAAATTGCAGGGAATCTGGAACACCAAGGGCTTCAGTCAAGCTTCTTATAGCCTCCATTTTTTTTACATAACTTTCAACTTCTTTGAATGAAGACAGAAGGCATCTTTCCTTAATGCAGAATTCTGATTCATCCCTAAAGCAGTCCTCTTAAAAGCACTAAATTAATTAAGCATTTCTAGAGAAAAAGACATTATGTGGTTGTGTTATCAAACACTGTGGTGTTGCATGCATTCACAGTGAGAGCAGTGACTACTGGCCTGTTTGCCTATTCTCTGTTGATTTGAACTAAGACAAAGCAGAATGAGCTGAACTACTGAAAATAAGAATCTGTCAGGTACCTGCAAACAGTGATTTTGAAGACAATTCTGAATTATCCAAATTTATTATTTCTCTTAGAAATAGCAAAATTCATATCCTTAATGAGAAGATTATATCTTAATAAATATCAAGGTTCTTCTACTCTTAGATTTCTCAAAAAAAAAGTTGCCAGAACTTGTCAAAACAATGCACTTTTCTTTTAGCCTCAGTTTCCCAGATAGCTGAACACCATTTGCTGACATTTTCTTTTAAAGAAATCAGCCTGAATCTGGCACTAAGAACAACAAAGCAAATTCTATCAACATTATAAGTAGTTAAAACATGATTTTTAACAGCAAAGTGGTGAAAAGCATTAATGAGCAGCAGTGGTAACCTGACCTGTCACATACTCTGTAGAATGTGTGGAAAAGAGAAAACTAAATAAAAAATAAAATAAAGAATAAAAGATTAATCTCAGCCAGTATATTAAAATGTAAATTAATATTGTTTTGATGAAGGGTAGGAGGAGCAAGAACTTAAATTAGAGTTTGCTGCAGACTCCCACAAATGGGTTTTCAATCTCAAAGTGTTGCTCAATAATTTTGTCAGATATTTTTGTTATGAGTTTACTAGTTAAAGGATACATTAATATGAATCATCAAGAATTTTTTTCCAAATTATAAACAAGGCATTTTCATTACGAAAAACATACTTAGTTGTCTGATAGCAGCTCTTCTGTCTAGATAGGGGAAAGAGTTCTGTAAAAGTAGAAACAGGTTACTGAAATACAAAAATTTAGCCGTATGAACAAGTTAAAACAACTCTGGATAATACATTAAAATCAGTAAAAACAACAATCTTCATTGCCAAAGAGGTGGCTGATATGGTCTGTTCTGTTGGAGTTTTTGGGTTTTACCATATCTTTTCAAAAGGCTGGTAGAAAACATTGTGTCAAGTAGGCATCAGCTTCTGTAACAGGCCTTAGAATATGCCAGAAAGAAAGTGGATTCCAATATGCCTGGTTTTTATAGGCATACTGAATATTGTCAGAAATTTGGGTGTATGAAAGCCCCCAAATTTATAAAACATATCAAGCACCTATCATAAGAGAAAAAAAATCTGGGTAGATACAGTGGTGACTCTGAAAGGTCAGTAGTGGAGGTGTCAGAATGATCTATACAACTTACAAGATGGCCATGAATGTTTTCTGAACCCACTAATAATCCACTGGTGAGTGAGGTGTGATGAGTGTGAAACACCAGAGAGAAGCCGTAATAGAAAACATGGTCATAGTAATATTTGCCTGAAAACTTCTGTGAATCAGCTGAACTATTCCAGAATTTCCAAAATGAAAATTTTCTTACAGAGGAAAAGGAATACAAAATGAAGGATGAAAAACTAAAATAGAGTATAATAACAAAGGGACATGGGGAAAGAGGATGAAATTTGATCCCCAGGGTCTTAGGCAGATGCAGAAAACTGATGGTCAAATATTATTTGATATGAACGTCATACATTAAACACTCATGTTCCTTCTGGAATTATCTAATATATATAATTTTCCATCTGATTTATGATCTTTTTTTTTCTTTTTTAAAGAGCAGTTTTTAATGAGGTAACATTATCTTTTCTACAACTTAATCACATTTACATTATTCATGTCTTTATCCATCCTTGAGGTTCTCAATCTTAACACTGTTCTAAAGGTATATTCCCATGTGATTTAACAGTGTTTTATTAATGGCTTTTTAGACTCAGTAATATTATGCATCACATTAGACAGTGGAAAACACAGAAAGCCTAAATGACTAGTGCTTCAGAGAGGATTCTTAGATGAATATGGACAGCCTATTGTGTATGACATTATAATTTCATTATTAAATAACTCGTGTTTATCACTTGGAAATGTAGCAGAAGACATATTTATTTGTAGTCATTGTACTCTGTGGTGGAAAGTGCAGCACTGTAATAAACTCTTGCCCTCTGAAATATGTTTATCTTGTCACTGAGCTGTCTCACTAACATGATTTTCTACCTTTCGCAAAGGAAAGGGAATGCTTGCTGCAGTTGCTATGATACAAGACTAGTGCACTGAACTTTCTGGTGAACACATTTTGTTCCATGCAGCTCCCTGTCACTGCTGCTGTCTCCCAAAACTCCAAATGTAAAATAAGAATTCACAGATATTCTTCTTGTTTGCTCTGAATGACGAGTGACAATAGTACTGAGCTTTAATTTAACTACTGGATTGAATTACTTTTATTTTTCTAAAAATCATGTCATGAGGCTACAGCAAAACCAGGATAAAATGCACTCTCTCTTGCATTTATCAGCAGCTGTAAGCACCTAGCTTTGTCTTTCTAGAAGTTATATATCTAGAAGAGACTTTATCAACCCTCTCCTCTCTAAGAGAGAAAAAAGGCACAAAGGGGCACCTTCAGTGGACAGTTTATCCCACAAGCCTGAGCCATTTTGAGCCATGATGAATTACCTCCTGGAGGAGGCTGCTTCTAATACTGGTTAGAGAGGATATTTAGATAACTTAAATGAGATACTTCATTTTTATGTACCTAAAATTATAAGAGATGAATCCCATTGAAAGTGATAAGGTGAATTTTTTTTCAAACATTTGACCTCCAAAACAATACTCCAAAACAAGATGAACAGGTGGAGATGTAGCAAAATACTGGAAGTATAATGCTGTATATGTCAATAAAATAAAAGTAAAAATGTAATGCCATAGAGAAGCGATTCTGTTGAGAAAAGTCTAAGAAATACAGATCAACCTTCCTTCCATGCAAAAGCAAGGCTTTTGTGAGAGTTGGTAATGACATTTCTGTAAGAGCAGCCTCTCTCTCATTTGCATACTTTGCCTCAATCTCCCAAAGCAAAACAGTTGACAGACTGCATTTCTTCAGAGGTGTATAATGTATTCTCTGTCAGCCCCAGTGACTGTATTCTCAGGGATTCCTATTTTGATGACTTTGCACTAGCTAGACAGAGACTGAAGACAAGACAATAAAACTTTTGAAAATACTGACTTCTTGCTGACAGTGGATTAGTCTGCAGAAAAGATACTCCTTTTATTTTTATGTAGCCTGACAATTAATCAGTCCTCTCCAAGTTATTAATAATGTTTTTGACTAGCAAGATCAAGTAAGCTTAATGGATTTCCCTGCTGGTATACTGAATGTGATTACAACGAAGCATGAAATGAACTGTTTTAATGACTTATACCTAGACCTGATGTTCATTTTTGAAGGATACATCTGCATCTTTCATTAATTGAACAATCAACCACTTGACTGTGAGTAAATAATTAATTCAAAAGTCTAGAGAACAATATTCATTGTACCTTAGGAAATATTTTAGGAAATATTACTGGAAAGTTTCTGGTAAATAACTTGAAAAAATAAATAATCACATCTACTGATTTTGAGATCCTTTCTGCCTTTTGAGATGCGGTATGTAAAGCAGATGTGCTCCTTTCTCTGCAGCTGGGATGACAGCAGCTCAGTTAGCAGTGGCCTCAGTGACACTCTTGACAACCTCAGCACAGATGATTTGAATACCACCTCATCTGTCAGCTCTTATTCCAACATAACTGCCTCTTCAAGGAAGAACACTCATGCCCAGGTGAGTAGCTTTGTTGCCATTTGTTGCAACACCCCCCCAAGCATGCAGGATAACAAAAGAAAAAGGTTGGTATCAATGCCTCTAAACAAATGAAGTATTCATATCTTACAAAATCCTCTATTACACCTGAATGCAAGAAGCCTTGGCCTGAGCTGACATTCTAAATTCCCTGCTCCCAGGGCATCACTGCTGAAGGTGCTGGCTGTCGAGACTCAGCTCTGCCCACCCTGGGGGAGATCCCACTGGTCCCAGCCCCTGCTGCACCCTGATACAAAACAAATGCAATTTGATTGGATCTGCGATCGTGGATTTCTGCTCACTTTGGCTCATTTGGAGTATCTCAACAGATAACACAATTAAAAAATATTTATTTTTTGCTTTGGGAAGAAATATACCAACTGTACTGTCTTTTCAAATGGCAGAGGTTATCTTCTCCTTGCTTAGATCCAGGGATAAAAGTGTCAAAATAGAGTTCTTATTAGTACACAGCCACAAACTATATACATAAACTATAATACGTATATATGGGGGGATATGTCTGTGTGTGTGTTTCTTCCTAACATTTCTTCCCAGCTCCCCTCAGAATTGCAAGTGATAGAGAAGTCAATACAGAATCCTTGCAGGACTTGGCTCCCTTCAAAAAAGAAATAAAACCAGAAAAGTTTGTCTCAATAGGAAAGTATTATCTGCCATGTCATCTCCTGTTTACAAGCACGGAACTTTGAGACTGAGCACTCAGCATAGGGGAAGAGTGACTGCCTCCAGTGATTTGATGTCAAATATTCAGGACAAAAGACTGACACTTCTGATTCAGTTTAGACTCCTGCAAGCAGCCAGTGTCTGCAATTCAGGGATCTGTTTTGTCAGTGTACATTGCAGCAGACTCTGTGAGCAGGAGAAAAACACATATTTGTCATTTCCCCCAGACAATTGGGAAATACAGTTATTTTTTGAATGAAAATTACTTTAATCTCCAACAGGACAGGTATCAGACCAATGCTGTATTCATGCAAAGATAGCCACCCAAATGCCAGCATCTTCAGCCCTTACTATTGCCTTTCCTACTCCATCAGGGACTTCCATGGTTACTAACTGGAGATCAGCCTCTTCCCTTTCACGTTAACAGTGATGGCCAGCTAGTTCTGGCCTGCATGTTCCACTGTGTAATCATCAAGACTGGCAAATCTCAGGCTGACTATTTAACTCCTTGTGATTTTGTTTTCATTTGGATTAGCTCATGTTCTAGCTGCTCTATAATAAGCTTCTGTTTGATTTGTGAATTGTTCGGTGTTAGACAGAGATGCAGTGCATCTTCAAATTTTACTTTCATTCCAGAGTTTTTTTATATTATGAAGACTAGGAAAAGACCTTTATCAGGTATGCCTTAACTAGGCACATTAAGCAGAACTTACTGTATTCCATGCTAACTGGCAATCTCAGTCAGAAGCTGAGATGAATAGAATACTCATTTTGCCAGCTTTTTTCCAGGTCTTAGATGTACTGGAACACAGAGATCTCTTTTTCAGTATTTTTAAGTGATTGGAGCAGTAAGGGCTGTCTATACACTGAGACAAAAATGGCATATTTTATTGCTGTTTTCTTATTAAAATAATGGTGAAGAGAGGCTTTTAGAAGGTATTGTACTACTCATTTTTTTTAAGTATGCAGTTTGTTTTAAAAATGTACGACTATATGTTTATAGTCACTCATTTATGGTAAAATGTCTGTAAGCATGTTGTTACATGTTACACATGCTATAACAATAACTTTAATGAAAACTCTCTTTTAAAGGACCCCGCAATATTATTGTAGATATTTGCTTGGCCTTTTTTCCCATTAATCCTTACCTATGATGTGTGCTAATCTGTCCAAAGCACATATGTAATTATGAAAATGCAGAGAGCTTTTGCATATTGTACACCTCAGCTGTCAAATATGTAAACAGGAACTGATAATTCTGTAGGTCATCTAATCGATATTAATCCTACTTATGACAGCAGTGCCTGGGAGACACCACAGAGGGGTCTCTGTGGTGAAGGAGCTGTGACAGCATAGAATAATGAGTAGTCCATCCCTCAACACGATCCCTTTTGCAGCCCCTCGTGCTGAGAGCAGCACCATATTTTTGCTGTTAAAGAGAGGCAGGGGCAAGCAGGAGTGGTGAGAGTGTGATGTGCAAATAAGGCTTCAGACTGAGGTCAGGAGGCTGCAGAAAAACACAGAAGGAAGAGTTACGCGGAACAGCCTGTCAGCAAAAAGATCAGTCTTGTCAAACACAGAGGATAGGGTCAATCTCTGTTTCTGTTTAAGCCTCTTTCACAGCTTCTACCTTGTCTTGTTGGGCTGCTCCTTCAGCACTCCCTTATCAGCATGCCTCAGGGAAGGCAGATGCCACAGGGGGGTTAGGTCCTCACTGGTGCATCCTCTGCATGGGTCTGAGTTTCAGAGGGAGCATGAGCCCAGCTGGCTGCCTTCACACCACAGATGAGTAGTGCTGGCATAAGCCTCTCTTCTGCTCTGTTAGTTGATATAACTAGAGAGAGTTTCTTGTTGGAAACAATTGATTTCTGCGGAGATAGACCAGTAGAAAAGCCATCAGCTGTAGCACGAATAATTTTAGGGATGATGCTACCCTTGCTCGCTGTTGGGTGGCACAACATAGTCTGTTCTGCTGGAGAAATATTCCTAATCTATCACTGGAAGTATTGGGTAGGAAAAGGCAAGAAGCCAGACTGAGGTGATTTTAGTAGTATATTCAGAAATTAGCTCACCCAAGCTTTTACTCAAACCTCTCAGCACAGTGATTCACTTCTGAAATTCACACTGAATTGAGGAACAATAGGATATCACCACTGATCATTAGAGTGAATTGCATTTCACTTCATTATAGTTTATCTATAAAGGAAAAGGATTAAATAAAAAAAATTAGTTGAAAATAAAAGAAAGAGAAATGTCACCCCCAAATAGCTATATTTTGTATGTTTTTAAACTTTTAGAATACTAATACTAATTAGGATACTAATGTTTTAGAAGGAAAGTTTCTGTGGCCTTTGCTGCAAATGGACCAAATTCTCCTTCCTCCGCTATGATTTAAGAAATCAGCAAATAATGGAGATACTGGGACTGACCATTTCTCATGTGGATCTCTTGTAGCTGAAGACTGACTCAGAGAAGCGCTCAGTTACAGACAGTGAGACTTGGGGCAGCACTGAAGAGCTGAAGAAACCAGAGGAAGACTTTGACGGCAGCGTAGACAGCAGTGGCAAGTGGAAAGGCCTTCCCTCAGGACTGTCTGAAGAGTCAGAGAAAGGAGGGCAGAAAACATCTCTCTCTGTGTCACAGACCGGATCTTGGAGGAGAGGCATGACTGCACAAATAGGGACAACTCAGTCCAGGCACAAAGCAGGAACAAGTGCACTCAAGACCCCAGGTAGGAAACTTCTGTGGTTCAGACTACAGTGATCTTAAAATAGTTGATGGATATTATATATGTATACATACTGTATGCATATTGTTCTCTTATAAGTGACTACAAGCTCAGATTGTAATATTAGAATAACTTCTTCATTTTTGTATCTGTTATTTTGCTACATGCATAATAATAATTTATTACACATAGGTGCATCCATAAAAAAACTGTGATTGCATTTTGTTGTGGTATCTGTGTATGTCATCTGTTAATTCTTAGCAGTATTTTTGGACTCATCTATGCTTTATCCTTATTCTCTAGACAACCTTACCTTTATTAATTTAGCATATGCATAGAAACAGCCAAATATTAGAAGCTGAGTCAAAAAGATTGAATATTCAAGTGAGGAGACTCCAAATTATATTTTCAGTTACTTCTGAACTAAAGCTGAATTATTACATTCCCCTTACTATGGGTGCTATACACAAACCACTGTTAAGAAATAAAATATTGTAAAAAAGAGTCATTTTACACACTTTCAGCGCTAAATGCCCTCTTACCTAATTTTGGAAGGCCTCTCAGAAGTAGTAACCACTTCTGCAATCTAGTTTTGAAGCAAAAAATCCAAAGCTGGTGAAAGAGATACTAATAAAGACCATCTACTCCTAATCCATCATTTTACTAAGGGTCTGGGAGATCCCTGAGAAGCAGTGCTGTAGTGATCATATGGATATAGAAACTATAGCCCTCTAATAGCAATAAAAAATGGAGATACTAAAAGGTTTGCTGCATGCCAGGCTAAGCTTTCCAGATCTGTTTTGCTCAAGGTGTTCAGGCAGCCACTGTGCAGCACAGAATTGAGGCCTTTACTACTGTTCTTTATGTTCACTGGGTCTGTATCGTGACTGTTAGTGTAGCATAAAATGTGTTCTGGATAAAAACATAAGGGAGTTAGTTCTGCTTTGCAGGTGCTACTCTCTTATATATTAAAGAGTATTTATATTTATCTATTTTACTCTTTATTATATTTTAGTTTCTTAAGAGAAATTAGGTCATCTACCTCCAAAGCTTTCATAATTACTTGAAGAGTAAATTTAAAAGTTTGGTATGTTTTAGGAGTTATTAGTGGTATACAATAGATGCTAAGAGATGATAAATTAGAATTGAAATGGTAATTTTTATCTATTTGTAGAATAGGAAGAGGGTACTTTCTCATATAGCAGAACATCTTACTTTGACCTTTCTGCATGTTACAATAAAGTTTTAGAAAATATGGAAGAAGTGTAGAAATATATGTTATATAGTCACAAGCCTACACAGGACTGAAGAAAACCTCTCAAAAAAACCAAAAATCTTAAGACATCAAGGATACAAGAAAGACTAATTAACTTAGGTAATTGATATTGTTACAGATCAAGACGATTCATTCCATAACATAATCTCTCCCTGATAATTTTTTGTAACTAAAACCAGAACAAACTTAGTCATAAGCTAAAGAGATGTAATCAGTGAGAAACAAAGAACTCTATAAGTACCACTAATTTCTGCATGTATAAGTGATGTACTTCAGGACATGTTTATTACATGTAATGTTTTACTTTCAAGTATTATTTCTTTCATATAGAAATAACATTAACAGGGAAAAAATAGTCAAAATTCCTTATAGTTCATTCAAGATAATTTTCTACAACTGCATTTTCCACCTATATATGAAACTGGAAGTCCTCACAGGAATTTCAAGCTTTAAGCTTACCTTTAACGTGTCATACCTGCTACATATATTACTGATAGGAGATTAAAGACCAAACTGGTCTGTTTCCTTAGGGGAATTCTATTTGTGCATTCTTTCATTTTAAAATTGTAGTCATACAGTGTTGAAATTACATATTAAGACATTGCAGCTTAAACACAAATGACCTTCTCAAATATACTTTTACTTAGGAAAAACTGATGATGCAAAAGCTTCAGAAAAAGTGAAAACTCCCATGAAAGGAGCCTCCATACAACGATCTCCATCAGACGCAGGTAAAAGCAGTGGTGATGAAGGGAAAAAGCCACCCTCTGGCATTGGGAGATCAACTGCTACAGGGTCATTTGGATTCAAGAAGTCCGGATTGGGATCTTCTACCATAATCACCACAAGTGGAGCGACCATCACAAGCGGGTCAGCAACACTAGGAAAAATGCCAAAATCTTCAGCCATAAGTGGGAAGTCCAGCGCAGGGAGGAAGACGAGCTTAGATGGTTCCCAAAACCAGGATGATGGTGTCCTGCACGTGAGCTCCAAGACAACCCTGCAGTACCGAAGCCTGCCTCGCCCATCGAAATCCAGCGGCAGCGGGATCCCTGGCAGGGGCGGACACCGCTCCAGCACCAGCAGCATCGACTCCAATGTCAGCAGCAAGTCTGCAGGTGCTGCTGCCACCAAACTGCGAGAGCCAAGCAAGATTGGGTCTGGGAGGTCCAGCCCTGTCACCATCAACCAGACGGACAAGGAGAAGGAGAAAGTGGCCGTGTCGGATTCTGAAAGCGTCTCACTGTCCAGCTCCCCTAAATCCAGCCCGACTTCGGCAAGCGCCTCTGGCACGCCAGGACTTAGACAGCCAGGATCCAAGTACCCAGATATTGCTTCCCCCACATTTCGAAGGTTAGTGCATTTCTATGATTCCCTGAAGTTGCAATGTATAAAGCAGGGATTTTCAGTATGTTGAAGTACTGTGCAAAAAACCTTTTCAGGGAATGTTTTGCCACAAACAAATCAAATACGGGAAGATAAAAGGGCAATGTATTTTTCATACAGCACAATTGTTTCTTTGAGATTTTAAGACCTTCCCAGACTTGAAATGTCTGCTCCTCGAGCTTAAGCATTTTAAATACATCCCCATAGTTTGAAGCTTAGAAAGTGGGCTCACTGATTCTTACAAGTCCCTTTCTACTCAAGATATTCTATGATTCTAAGCTCAGCCACATGTGCAGTTTCTTCTCAATACTGTGGTAAACCCCCAAAGAGAAGAAGGACACTATGTTCAGGCGCATTCTCTTATGGAACGGGTGTTACCGTATTCTGGATGGAGAACTGAAGAGCTCTTTATAAAGAGTTAAATTCGCTTTCACATTGTTGGCAGCTCCACCTACAAACGTTTCATTATCTTAGCAGCTTCATTGCATTTTCGAGACAAACATTGGCAAAATTTAAGTGCTCTATTGTAACATTTCTGGAAGTATGAATCCGGATGAATGCTCCATGAATTGGGATGGAGCACTTGCACGGCTGGAGAAAAAAGCCAGTAGTGCCCTCTTGTGCCTACTTACCAAAACAGCATCTTCCAGGGGCTGGGGAGGTGCAACTTAGTTTTGTGGGCTTGGTAAAATGTGAAACGGATTCTTGTGTTATTAGACATGCTTACTTTACATCATGATAAGTTTTGCATTTATTTACCTTTAATTTATAATCTGTACATTAACTACAGCTAAAAATATTTCCAGAAATATATTAAAACATCACATGACCTTTTAGTTCAAATTTTAGAGGACTTGCAGTTTATTTTTTCATCATCACCATAGAATTTTCATATCTAGAATTGCTGCAAGAAGTTATGTAAAATACACTTTTATCATTCCTGCTCTTGGAGACAAACTAAGCCCATTTAGCCACGGTGCAGTTTATTCTGTCTGAGTGGTTACTACATGACTGATGACCACACGTCCATCTGTGCAAAAAAACAATGAGGGGGAATTTTGCACAAATACTTAGATGTTTATTAAACTATGAAGGATTTTTCAAGTGTTTGTTGCAATCATTTAAGCAGATTTGAGAAGTGAGGAGTTTAAAAGCTAATGATTTGGGAATGCTTAATTACTGAATTTGGGTGAAAGTGGAATCTGTTTATGAACTAATAAGACAAAAATGTGATTATTCTACCTCTGTCTGGGAGGATCTGTGTGCAAAGAGCACATCTGAATAGGAGCGGTTACTAAAGAAACAAACCATAATTATTATGAAATGGTTAAGTGAATTTAAATTTGCGCTGCGATTGATCAGCCAGGGAGGCCTGATTTTCGTAGCAGTAATTAGAAATGTGTAGTTTGGCTCTTAGGATGTTGCGCCATGAATGTTTGATGTGGCTATCGGTTTCTCTAAAGCTATTTGTTTTACATTTAGGTTGTTTGGTGCCAAGGCAAGTGGTAAAGCTGCCTCTGCACCCAGTACTGAAGGTGTGAAACCCACATCGGCAATGCCCAGCCCTAGTACCACATTGGCACGGCAAGGCAGCCTGGAATCGCCATCCTCGGGCACAGGCAGCATGGGCAGTGCAGGTGGGCAAAGTGGTAGCAGCAGCCCCCTCTTCAGTAAACCTTCGGACTTAAATGCAGATGTTGTAAGCTTAAGTCACTCCCTGGCTTCCAGTCCTGCCTCAGTGCACTCTTTCACATCAGGTGCTCTTGTGTGGGCTGCAAACCTGAGCAGCTCTTCAGCGGGCAGTAAGGACACACCAAGTTACCAGTCCATGACTAGCCTTCACACCAGTTCCGAGTCTATTGACCTTCCTCTTAGCCATCATGGCTCTCTCTCTGG
Organism: Thryothorus ludovicianus; assembly: GCA_013397245.1. Taxonomy (NCBI): domain Eukaryota; kingdom Metazoa; phylum Chordata; class Aves; order Passeriformes; family Certhiidae; genus Thryothorus; species Thryothorus ludovicianus. The sequence goes on along the minus strand of VZTB01006226.1, from coordinate 73,443 downwards.
ACTGACAACAAGCACTCAGGAGGTTCAGAGCCTGCTCATGAGGACTGGAAGCGTCAGATCTACTCTTTCGGAAAGGTGAGCTTGCCTATAGATATAGTGACCACGAAGTAAGTGAGAGGCAAAAGGACAGGAGCCAAAAATATAAACCCTCCACCTCTTTTGCCAAAGGGACACTGTTTAATTAGCAGCTAAGTCCTTTATGTAAAAAAAGGAAGGAAGAAAAGAAAGCTGAAAGGCATTGTAATGTGGAATCAACTGCCTTTTAAGGTTTTACAAGCACTTTTTCTATCTTAAGAAATTTTTTTTTTGTTTCCTTGTTCTGGAGACAGCAAGAGAAAAGGGGATAAATTGTCTTATTAAAGGCAAATGTAAACGGGCACATCATAATTCCTGCATGCTGGATCCACCTGCTATCCCAGCATTTGGCAGTTCCAAAGCAAGCAAACCTCCAGCTGTGGGACCCCAGCTTTTTTCTTCCCATTAGCTCAAAGCACAGGCAGAGCTGATGTGTCCTGGTCTTCAGCTGACCAGTCTTGCCCTAAAATACTCAGTCTTGACAAGTTGCTTCTTACATGGCAATCATTACACAGATCCTTACTGAAGTGCTGCTTCACTGGCAGGGGACAGTTTATGAGATGAGATCCTTGCTATACTGTCATTCCTGGCAAGTGCCCGGAACAGACAAAGAAATGCAAGAAAAAGTTTTTCTGTTTTCTCTATTAAATAATTTTTTGATCTGCAGATGTTTTACCATTTCAGTTACATTATAAAAGGTGCAACCAGCCTGGCACAGTTGAACCAAATTGTGTTTTTTGTTTTTTGGGATTTTTTTGTGAAACATTTCTTTGACTTTTGCAGGAGAGAAAAAAAATAATCTTTGTTAGGCACTAAGTAACTTCTGCTTCCCGTGAAAATTTTCAGGATTTGACAGTGAAACTCTTATCCTACATGGGGACTGTAAAATCATTATTAAATATGTTATTAGCCTTTGATTTAAAAAAGAAAATTTTACTAAATCAGTCAGAAATATTTTAAACTTAATTAGTTGTTTAACAACATGAACATTTTAAGAAGAAAAGACCTTTAACGTACAACATCAGAATTTTTTGTCCTTTATATAAACACAGAGATTTTTCAATACCCATCCTTTACACAGAAGGAATTCACTTTCAGTGAGCCAGCAAAAAAAACAACTGATAATCAAAACTTTGAGAAATCTAGATGGAAACTTTTCAGGGATTTTATTTTCTTATTTTACATTCATAAGTTAAATCAACTCTGTCAGCTAAAAATCACACCTCTAACTAATATAAATTAAATTAGTATTATGTACTAATATATTATTTATTTTAATAATTTTAAAACATATATATGTACCAATATAACATACTCTAACAATATGTAGTATTGCTAACAATACAGTAGTTATAAATACACTCTTACATGAGCAATTTGTAGTTTGTACTGTGCCTTTAATTTTTAAATAGGAATTTGAATTTGTGTACTATGAACTGACTGTGACAATATTTCTTAAAAGCATATAAAATCCTTCACTGCCACATATATGGAGGTCAATAGAATGATATGGACAAGTATGAATTTATGCCAAAACTTATATTTACAGGCAGGATCTTAAACATCACATTTCAAATATTAATGGCTTGGCAGAAGTTCCTGAGCAACCCCCACTGCTAATACTTTATATATTTGTTCAGTGACTTAATTTCAGTGGTTCCAAATACTTTGCCATTGGCAATATTTTTAAGTTTCAGATTTGTCCATATGGGGATATTATGATGGAGTCCAGAGAGAGTCATTGTTCATGTTGATCTGGCCTCAATTCAGATATATGTACCTAGAGTACATGGTGTCGTTTCTTGAATTATAGCCCCAACAGGGTTTTTGCAGTTTGATTTTTCTGAAAGGTCTGGTAAAAGTGCTGAGTTTCTAAACTCTTTTATACATTAAAACTTACATGCTTCAAATTATTTTTTCACAACAAACACATTGATTTGCAACATTGGAGACTGATATGTCTGGCAGCAGATTCTGTCCTTTTTCCATTGTGAACTCATATCTGAAATTCCTTTGGCTATACTGATTCTAGCATGGCATAGCATAAAAAATTATCTGCAAGGAGGCTTTTACTTCAGTCACCTTAGAGCTTGAAAAAGTCTGAATCAGCAGTCCTTATATATATGATGTACTAATATAATGTAGGGACAAAATAAGAAAGACCAAAGTGCACGATGAGGTACAACTAGCAAGCAGCATGAAGTCTATGCAGAGAAACTTCAGGAAAAACTGAAACAGAGGAGAGAGCTAATGAGAGATATATTAAAAAAATATGGATTTGTTTCATTAAAGCATTAGCTGTAATTAGGTGGATAAATATCCACAATGGCAAGCATACTAAGAGGAAATGAAAAGGTTAAAGATATCTTCAATTTACTGGTCCTGATGAACTTTTCATTTCCATGCTTCAGATACAGCCTGAAAGCCCTGCAGTCATTAGAATTTAAGATTTTTGAAAGGGTCTGTGCTGAGGAAGAGAGCTGAGATGGAGGGAGAGAGGATGTTCCAGTTTGCCTGGAAAAATACAGAAGATATTAAACAAAATAGGTTAAGTAACAGGTAACAGATAGATTAATCATTAACAGCCTTTTAAACAATAAAGACTAATTTAATTTATTTGCAGGAAAACATGCTCTCTAAATAAAGGAAAAATAGTAAATGTAATAAAAATCCTGAATTTACTAAGGGTCTAAGTGCTATTCCTAATAACACTCTCATAAATGGGGAAAAAAAAGGTGCATGAATAGTTGGTAAAGAGCTACTGAAGATGAGTGATTAAATGCTTATTAGCCCGAAGGGATATAACAGGGCAGAATGTATTTGCTTGGATATAAAATAAAAGATAATGAGGATCTTTTGCAGAACGTGTGTACCAAGTTGTAGTGCTGTTGCTGGGACAAAGCATTTTGAAAGTGAAAATATTGCATCTGAGTCTTTTATTCTTTATACTTTCTCACATTAAGACTTTAACTTGAGACTTTGGGACATCGAGTTTTAGGAGGGAACAGCTGGAAAGAACATAGAAAATGAGAACAAAATCTCAGGGTACATCTACATTTTCTGTGAAGTAAAGTAGCCCTTGACTGCCTCCAAAAAAAAAGGTCACCTTCCATGGAGACAGCAAATCTGCAAGGTCTCTGCTATATTTGCCCACCTGTCCCTCCTGGGATGATCAGATGTTGTCCACAATTTTCAGGCTACCCACTGAGTGATGGTACAGCATCAGCACAGAGCTGCCTGACAACTCTTGGAGCGAAGTGTCGAAGTTTACGCCATCCAAATTCTGCATCATTCAATGAGATTCTATTGTGTTCTAACAACCAGAAAATAGACTCATTAAAAACAAGCAAAATATTTTCTTTTTCAGAAGGAAATCAGGTTTTGTATGTTTCTCAGTCCTTTTGCTGGCTTTGCACTAGCAATGTTTAGAAAAATCTAATTCTACTGTCATAGCAGTGTAACTCCCTATATGGGAGGACACCTGTGTTTTACCTTACAACAATTTGGAGGGATTAAAATAATCATACAGGTACTTATACTCTAAAATAAAAACATCTTCTGGGGTTAATGAAAAATATTACTGCTTTAGTTGTAAAATTGTCCAGGTGGATAGATCACCAGTTCTTTCAAACCCTGTTGAGCATTGCAAATTTGTAACTTTCTTCTGCTTGGTCCGAAGGACATAGCAAGGAAGGCATAAAAATTCAGAAATATAGAAATAAAAAGTGGTCTGATCAGCAGTAATAGCTGCATTTTAAGATTAGCAGAGTGGAAGTGGATTTTAGTTACATGACTGGCTTTCTCTGGTTGACTTTGAATGAATGTTCTACTATGAAAGTGCATTGAAATCCACTTAAGCACTTCAAGACTTTAAATTATTTTAAATTATCATAATTGATAGTTGTGGTTTTAAGGTATGAAACAGTGCGTCATGTATCAGATTTTCTTATATGCCTAGCCTTTTGTAGAAACTAATTCATAAGACCCATATCGGCTTGGCCCAGCCTGTCATAGATCTCTCTAGTTGTTTCTTAGCTTGCAATAATTTGTTTTATTCCCTAACAGCTCTGAAAGAGTTAGATATTTGCTATTAGGCAAGGATTTGCTATTATGGCTCTTTCCCAAGATAACCTCATCACCAAGGGCAGGTAGGAAAATAAGGAATGTAAGGCTTCCTGTAAATTCCCTCACAGAAGCCACAGTTAGTTTCAGCAGTGTAAAATAAACAAAAGAGAATCAGATACAGTGGGCTTGATAACTTCAGCTTGCATTTTCATTCATCTTTCTGCAAGATTGCTTTTTCCAATTTATATGGCAAAGGAAAATATCAGCAATACTACAATATTCTCATCCTCACTTTATATTGAATTTTGTCCATGTGTGCATTGCTTCTTTCAGGAAAGGACTGTCTTTATGATTATTATCAACTTTAGAGATGTGAGGTAAATTTAGTTCTATTTACCAAAATTCCAGTGTCTGTGGAAGCAATGAACGCAGCTTTTGGTGGATGAATGATTTCGGATATTAAAAAGATAAGGGCAGTTACTGCTCTGAGGTAATAGTTACATGAGACCATGCTTAATGGTTTCATACAATTATCTGAAATCTAGGAGCATCTTTGTAAGCTTTATTATTTTAAAAACACACAATCAGCATTTGCTACACTCACTTTAATGCAGTTGCAGTAACTCTATGTTTGTGTTGAGGAATATTTCTCTCTATTTCATCTGAATTCAAAAGACTTTTGGAAAATCTTGTGGTCACTCAACCTGCTTATACAACTGGCTTACCTTTTGGCTTGTGGATTGGTTTAAAGGAGCACTGACTCCTTTATTTTTAGATAATGTGATATAGATTACTTTGAAATACATATATCTCCAAGTTAAAGTAATATTGGAAAACACATTGTTCATTTGGACTTTTAAGTGTTTGCATAAGAAATTGGTGTTATGATCATGTTTATTCATCTTGAAATTTAGAGCTACATAAAGATGAATAAAGGAACATTAAGACCCAATTTTCTCTGTGAAGCAAAAGAAAGTGAATCATTAATTCAAATTTATGTTCTCTTTTTTCCGGCCGTTCTTGGTCCTGTTAGTTATGTTGGGAGCAAAATGCTGAAAATACAGTCCTCTGTCTGACATGGGACTACTCTCACATGGACCATGATAACTGGGCCTATGCTGAAGTACAAGTAATTTTCCCCTTCCATTTGCTTTCTCCTAATGCAGAGCAAGGTCCTTTCTTAAACTAGGAAAATTATCTATAAAATTTCCTGATGGTAAGACTAGTTTGCTTCCATTCACTCAAACCCTGATAGCAGTGCACTATCCATGCCAACAGTGTTTTCACTGCCTTCATCTACTTGGATCAAGGATACATGACAGTAGGACTTCCATCACCACCTGCACAATAGGAAACACCTTTAAAAAGGATATTTCTTGGGTAGCAAGGGTCTTAAGTTACTGCTGCTCTCAGAGGTGTGATTATGATATGTAATACAGAAGCTTTCAAAAGCCATTTTTCAATTTAATCCACACAGTGACACTAAGCTAATTCTAAAGGGAGAAAACTTTATAATACTTACTTGATGATAACCAGTTCAGCCCACACCAACCAGAGACCAGTTTACCAGGACTTTACGATGAAATGCTCAAATGTCATTTGGAAGGAGGGCTAGTGGGTGCCCTTCTAGTGTTGTGGTTTAAATGAGGAAAACTCCATCCATATATTTTTGGGTAATCAGCCACTCTTGACACTGTGTGTGCAGGAAAATGGAACAACATTGCTGTGGTGCCACTTCTCATTGTTCCCACCATTGCCTTAGTCTGTGAGCCCCTCAACAATAGAAAGCCAAGAGTCTGAATCTTTAGGACATATTTCAACATGCAGAGCTGTCATTTGGCTTCTGGCAAGGCCATGCTGCCTCTTAGTGGGTGCCAAATCCTTCATTTCTTTTGGAAATCTATCGCCTTATCGTAGGCAACTGTGAAAAATAGAGATTCATACTGTGACCATATGATTCTTGTACAAATTGCAGAGCAAAGCTGTAGAAAGGTTAGAAATGGTAAAGAAGCACTTCTTTCTGACCTGGACAGTCTCCAAATTACTATTGACCCAGCCCAGAGTATGTCTAGATGAAAAATGAATGTGCAGCAGTCCATGTCCTATTGTTCCCTCCAATGAGTAAAAGATTTATCATGAAAGTTATATTAAAAAGCATTAAATGACCTTTCTTTATGCACATAAACCTAGAGCTTTAAAATTTGTAATTCTGAACAGTCATGTTTACTGTATGTCCTTAGGGATTTTTTTTGTTTTAACAGCATGCAGCTTGACAGAAATACACTACCTAAAAAGGGATTAAGGTATATATTTTTTTTTTTTTGAGCATGACTGCTGCTTCTCTATTTTCCTGTAACCTTTTCTATGCTGCCTTTATTTTTCTTTCTCCTTTTGTTGATCCTGTTTGCAACAGAGTTCTTGGAATTTCAATTCAAACCAGAAAATGTAAATTTTTATAATGGACTTTTTTCTTTCCACATCTGCCTAAGGAATAAATCTTCTTTCAAGATACACCATGGAAAGTAAATACTATTCAGGATCATTTCCTTATGCAATGAATCTTAAAAGGCATTGAATCCTGGAGAGCTTAAACAGACAGAAGATGATATTGATGCATTTCAATAGGACTAATTATTGAAAACATTATTGAGGAAAACAAGGTTTTAGAGGTGGATCTGACTTGAACTAATGCAAACACTCAAGCAATTTGAGCTTGAGAGCTATTAAAGGGTAGAGGTAGAAAATACTAATTTTGCTATCCAGGGTTTGTAAGTATAAAATGTGTGCTGCTCCATATGGTTTTCTTGGTCCTTATCCAGCAATACACAGAATCCAACTTCGCTACTAACTTTTCACTAAATTCTGGCTTCATCACAGAAAACAGAATTTATCCACCCTCTTCTCTACTCCATGGTTGAAAGATTATTAGGTAACTTGTCTGGTCCCATCAGGCATGGAAACCCATCTCCCCAATCCAGGAAAAAGATTTAGCAAGCAAGGATCTACATGCATGCACACAGACACTGCAGCTTTCCAATAACTGAAATTGCACCATTAAATCTCATGAGTTACGAATAAATGTTTATGGAATTTTTAAATAGTGCTAAACTATTGTCATTATAATGCACCTCTGACCTTCTGCAGTAGATATTCCTTGATAAGAATTTAGTCAAATTTCTTATAATCACAAAACAAATGTTTTGAATTTGAAGAGTATGGAAAAGGTGGAAGACATTAAAGGCTTAATGGGGACCCTGAGGATACAGTGGGATGATCAAGGTTTGTGGATATACAACTGTAATGGTGGCTGGAAGTGAATTGGAGTGGGAAAACTGCTTATAGACATATAAGAATGATCAGATAGCCCAGAACAAAAATTCAGTTTGATTTAATGTGCAGAGATCCCAGTCCAAAACTCAGATCCTGAATTCTTCCTTTGCCATCTTTCCAATCTGATAACAACTCTTTACTCTACCATGTTTTTTAGGCAAAGATCATAGCTATCTTTTAGAAATGAGAAGGGAAGTAAATATTTAATAAGGACAAGGTGGTTTACTGCTGCAAAATATTGTACAAACCCCAAGCACAACATAAGAACTTACATGTTCATTTAATTTTCTCTCTAAGCAGAAACACTTGTGCCTTAAAAGCCTGAAGCCAGAATATCAAAAGCTTTTCTGCTGTTTTGGGGAACACTGATGGCTCATGACAGTAGTGAAGAAGGTGTTCATTTCTCAGCAGGATATTGTCTGAATGAAGCAGACTATTTCAGACATTGCTGAAAACAATCTCTTGATTAAGACCCACATTGTCTGCACATTTTGATATTTAATCACTGCCAGAATTGCTCTTCTTCCAGCTCAGCCAAGGCTGTACCAGTGAGTTACCGGTTCTCCCTGTTAGCCACATGTCACACTGCATTTGTTTTATTGGTTTACCAAAGGAAGCAGTTGATGAATTATTTGATTGCCAAACTTCTTCCTTCCAGAGAACTTATTTCTGCTAATTGTTTTTTCCTGTCCCTTTCCCTCACCTCAGTTTGGGGCAGGACAAAATGTTAGGTAGCATTCAGAGCAGCAGACCACGTGCATATGACCATGAGTAGCTGTCATTACAATGCAAACTCCTTTTTCAGAGTGGTTGATCTGTTTCACTTCTGTCGTCTAATCAATTGCCCACATGATATGTGACAGATGTCATTTTGCAAGTGGCTACTAATGTTCCTTGGCTTCTATTCTGTCCATTCTCCATGCTAACCATACAGTTTCCAAGCTTTTGCATCAACCTGTATGCTTCCTATAGTTTTGAAGTCCTTTTCTGTCAGCTCAGTCGTCTGTCTGTTATGGTATATCATCCTGTCTCTTCAAAAGAAGGGAATGCTGTTTTGGGGAGGGGGATGAAGAGTAAGGGGAATTCAAGTCCTGTATATTTTCTGTTGTAACCCAATGGTGGATTGTATCTAGTTAAAATCTCTGATGATAATCACTTGACTAGACTTGATGTTTTCCCAGGGATTTGTTCTAACTGGTGAAGGGTATTTATGTGACAGCTGTTTCTTTCCAAGACATCACCTTGTCATTGTCTTGAGCATGTCAGCTGTGGTTTTTCAGATACACACCATCATCCCGGCAGACAAGTCAGGAGGAAGGCAAGGAATGGCTACGCTCCCATTCAACTGGAGGCCTGCAAGACACTGGCAGTCAGTCCCCACTTGTTTCTCCTTCAGCTATGTCTTCATCTGCAACTGGAAAATATCACTTTTCCAACCTGGGTAAATGCTGTTTGCCTTCACTCTTTCTCCCTCTCCGTAATAGAACCATAACATTTAACTGTACATTTTTCTTAGTCTGCCAGACTGGGTAGTTTATTTTTAACATCTTCATCATCACATTGTTGTACCTCCCTAATGAGGGGAAACTCACAGTGCTGTTAATGAAGTGGGTCAAGGTGCCATCTATTCTGCACAGAGAAAAAAAAAAGCACAAATTCTTTATGACGTGACCACGGAGAACAATTTTGAGGGACAGCTGGAAATTAGCTTCTAGTTCAAAGTTTTTAGGTTTTAGATTTTATTTTTAGGGTTTTTTTTCAAAGCTTTTAGGTTTTTTATTCATCTTTTAGGTTTCATGGTCTGCAGAATTTTTTTCAGTGATTTTAGTGAATGTCAGAGACTAAACATTGCATTTTTCCTACATATAGACTTCCTTTGAGGTAGACTTTTTCAATTCACTGTTTCAGTGGACCTGGCTATAACTGCACTGGGCCCAATCCAAGTCTGAGCCTTGAATGCAATATAGTATTTTGGGATTTGAGTCACATTGCAGTTTTTTTTTATTTTATTACAAACCGAGGTTTAGATTTGATTTTTCTGAATCTTGTTTCAAATTAATCCAACATATGTTTGTTTTTTTAAAGTATTTTATTTCTTTCTTTAATTTTGAATAAAAAACATTTATTTGCACTGCACTTGACACTTACCTAGGTTCACAATGAGCTTTTTATGGTTTAGACCCTTACTGAGGAATCAGTTACATCCTTTGAAGCATTAACACTTCTATCACTCTGTCACATCTTATGGCAGTTGTAGTTTACGATCACTCAAAAGAAATTTGATCAGACATAGGCATGTTAGTCTTTATTACATACAGGAAAAGAAGTTGAGCTAAGCTACTTTTAAAAATGAAGTTGAATTCTCACTAAACAAGCAACTGCTTTGAATTTTCCTCCTGTAGTTTTAGACACAGCTCTTTGTAAGCAGTGTGTTTTCACTATATTATTTTCTGCTTACAATTATCTCCATTTCTTTTTGTTCATAGTTCTTGTGAATTCACAATAGAGAACAATAAAATTATGGGGTTTAAAATTTATTTTTTCGTTGTCCTTTGCTTTTTTTTTCAGTTTTCATAGCCCTATGGAATAATTTGCTCTCACAACACAGCTGTTCTGGTAGTTTATATCTTAGGACACATCTTGGATGATCTAAAATAAAAGTCCAAACAGTGAGACTGAATTTGGCTAGACAGTTAGCTTTTCCTTCTAAGCATTGAGATTGTGTGGTCCAGGGGAACCATAGCCATGCTTTCCTTCCTACTGGCAAAAGAACTTTGAGGAAGCTTAAAGTAGGTTCATCAACGCTATTCTTGATTCCAACCCTGTCTGACTACACCTCTTTATTAGGATGAGATTCAGCTAAGGCCTGGGCACGAATATTTAACCTAATATAGTGGTAGGTGCTCCTGAAAATCAAACGATAAATGTCTTGCATATGCAAATAAACTTTGTCTTAAGGGCAGTCAGTAATACAGGTATGTAACAATAAAATACTGATTAATTAGAAGAGCTGCTGATAAAAATACTTATGACCTCTTATTCCTTTTTAACTTTCGAATCTCCCCAATTGATTTTTCCTCTTGGGCTGCCAAAGGATGTTCAGACAACAGTGTTAGTGTTACCATATGTTTTACAGGATCAATGTCATCTGGCTCCAGCTCCTTTGAGGCCATCTGCTCCACCTTTTTGTTGTAGCTTCAAATGCAGGAATAAAAGCCTTCCATTTTCTCAACAGCATAAAGTCCACCTAACTGTGCCAGTCCTTCATTACAATTTTGTGCAGAACCAAAATTCACTTAATGGAAATGTGCTTCATTAATAAAGCTTTTTATTCCAGTGAGTCCAACCAACCTGTCACAGTTTAACCTTCCCGGACCCAGCATGATGCGTTCCAACAGCATCCCTGCACAAGACACTTCCTTTGATCTCTATGATGACTCCCAGCTGTGTGGCAGTGCTACGTCCTTAGAAGAGAGACCACGAGCAATCAGTCATTCAGGTTCATTCAGGGACAGCATGGAAGAAGGTAAGGCTGAGTAACTACTTAGATCTGCAAACATATCCCAAAATATATGTCCAAAACATAGTGAAATTTTAAAATATTTCTTCTGCACCCTACACCATAGAAACTTAATTTTTTTAAAGCTTTTATTAATCCTGTTGAGTAGGACTCACAAACCTTCTTATCCTAAAGCATGGAAGGTATTACTTCCATCCAGTAATATGCAATGCTGTATGTATCTCATACATGTACAAATACTGTATCAGAAATTTTGCTGAAAAGGAAGCCATTCTTGGAAAATTACTATTTTTTTCTCTAAATCCAAAATATCTGAACATACCTTGACTACTAGATTTCTCTGCTTTATTAGTCCTACGTCTGTGCTTCCTTTTTATCCCCAAACATCAGTGCTACTTAACATCTCCTATCTTTTGTAGTCATTTCATCTCCCCACTTTCCTACAGCCTCCTACAGCAAATACCTTGTGAATTTCTGTATTGAAATTCTGTAATTTAAACTGACCTCTGTAATAATTTATGCAGATTATTATTGCCTGCTTTCTTTCATGCTGTCTGCAACATCTGGAACTTGGTGAATATTTTTTGGTTTGGTTTTGGGTTTTGCTTTTTTTTATCCACAGAGAACCTGATAACTTCTAATTAAATGCACTGTAACATTTTCTTCTGACTAACTTTTTTGGTAAATCTGATTATTTGCAGAATTCCCATGAGTGCAAAGTCTTTACACTTAATTAAAACTTATCCTTTAATTAAACAAACAAAAAAAAAAGACAACTGAAATTCTGTGGAATTCATTCTGTAATATTCACCTTGTTTACTGCTTATTGATGACAATGTAAATTATCTTTATAACAGGCAAATAAAAAAAAGTCTTGCCTTAGCCCCAAAGGTCATTGTTAGAAGATAAAAGGGAGGAAAAAAGTCCTAGATAAAATGACAAATAATACTTCTACTTTTTGATTCCTTTAACTGTATTTTAGATGATATATCAGGCAGACATCTGGGTACGTAATACTAGCAGTAGGGTGCAGGACAAGTCATGCTGTGAGTTGTCAGCACAGAGAGGATGGCTCACTGCACAAAAGAATATCACATAATTCAAGGACAGAGCTGACTACAGACCCTTTGCTGAGGAACAGAATATCAAAGGAAACACTGGAAGAATAACAGAGAAAACAAAGCAATTTATGCATAGGAAAAGAGAAGTTAAATGTAGAATGTCAGTAATGGGTCACTGGTGGATTTTATGGAAGATTTTCATTGGTTATGTTTCATGTCCAGCTGGAGTGGATAACCATGATCAACTTGAGTAAGTGAAAGTCAATGCAGCAGGAATAAACAGTTTTCAGCAGTTAATGATCATTAGAGATTAACATGAAATGATGCTGTTAGAAGGTCAAGTGTATTTTAAGATAGGAGTTCTGAGGACGGTTAAAGTGAAATGAATGAGGCAATGCATAAAGCCACTATGTATGAATGCAGGATAGACATTTAGCTGAGACATTTAAACCAGAAACTGAAAATCAAACATACTTTGGAACCCACTCCATTTCAATGGACAGTGTGCCACATTTCTATAAATACAAAACTACACTTAAAGTCCATTTGGCTATACTTGTTGTGTCTGTTTCTTGTATACAGATGCCAGGTAGCTATTAAAGCAAAGTAATTTTTTCAGCAAACCCTGGCAGATTATAAATATCAAAAAAACTTCTTGAGAAACAAAAATAAAAAGAGATAATGAAATAAATTATTATCTTCTTTAAAATTATCTGTGGGTTTAGTCTTCCTCAAGAGAGGCAGAAAGGGGCAATTTTTAAAGTTTTAGTCTTCATTTGCCATTTCCAGATAGGCCAGGAGCCCCATTTCTTAAAGTGCAGCCCTGCAACATTCACTCAATGCTCTTGAGGCTGAATCCACTGAGGATTAGGGGAAATATGGCACTACCCCTCTCAGTTACCTCTTCCCATGGACTACAACTACACAGCATTGCTGAGGGAAGCTTGGGAGCTCACCCCAGGGAATGTGAACTGTTTTCCAAAGCATAGTCTCTTACTAAAATAATTTGCTCAGCTTAGGACAATGGTATAAACAGCTCAATTTCTGGTTTCTCTAAAGACTGTCATTATCAAGTGATTTCTTGTCAAAGCAAAAAAATGATGCTTGTTTTGATGATAATAATATAAAATGTCATTGGCTTACTCACCTGCCCCATATACAGGAAAATGTTTTTTCTGTGTAGGACAATCTTTCTAAATGCAGGGAAATCTATTAATAGCTATTCTATACGGATAGTTCACAATTGCTCTTTGTGTAAAATTGCTTCTCATTTTAAAAATTTGTTTGCTTATTGAACTACATGGTGGAAGTTCTATGATTTCATCAATATTTCATGTTATTTTCCTTTTCTTAAAGTACACGGGTCCTCGTTATCACTTGTCTCCAGCACATCCTCTCTCTACTCTACGGTGAGTATTGACGTTGTAGAAAAAAGTTCTGCCTGCGTCTGTTCTTGTTCATTGTTCATGAAAATATCCATGCTCTGAGATCTAGAAGAACTAGAATTTTACTGCAATAAAATAGGAATGTTTATTTTCACCTTTGCACTACTGCATACTATTTTAGAAAACAATATTTTCACCTTTTTATGTGAATTGTTTAGAAATGTTTAAAATCACCCAGTGTACATTTTAAAAGCTAAAAATAAGGTGAAAGTCTAAGAATGTCTCTTTTATGGGGATTCTTATGCTATTGTAGTTGATCATTTTGAATAATTTTGCTTACTTTCAGCTAGTGCACAATTTAGAAAATTATTTCTAATCTGGCACTATTTGAGGTAAACTTCCTGAAAACCACAAGATTGCCTTAGAATTAGAGAGATGAAATTTGGAGTCTTCTTTCAAGTGGCAGCATTTAGATGTTATTTACAAAGAGAAGACTAGCTTTCTAAAATTTTAATCTTCATCAGTTAGGTTAATTAAATTGAGTAATATCTGTTTCTCTCTTCGGAAGTTTTTCTGGGTTTGATTTTTTCCCTCTATTTTATTATTTGGTTTTATTTGTTTGGTTTTGTTTTTTTTCTCTTATGGGAGGTTTTTTATATATATTTTGCATAATTTATTGCTTCGGTTGTTCTACTAACAAGAAATCATCCATAGGGGAGCAGTTGAACATGTTTGGACATTCCCTTGCTGATACACAGCAGTTGCTTTGCAGCCTCCTCAGGCTGAAAAATCTTTAGAACTGTTTCCCTGTCTGAGACACTACGAATCAGTTTGCTGGGAAGGTGTGTCAAAAATTAAAATTGAAGCTTTGATGTAAAATTTTAGAAGAATGTTATGAAACTGATAGATGAAAAAAAGAAGCTATAAAGTGAAATAGGATATTTTCAACACACAGCAAGTGAGTAACTGTGAAATATATATGCTCTGATGTTGTATAATGTAGCAAGAATTTATATAACCTGTTATCTTTAAACAGAGTATCTTGGAAATATTAGCTAAACCCCGTGCCAGTAAAGAATAGTATTTTTTCCTGCAAAATAAACTTTAAACTGTTTAGCCAGGATCATACTATAAATATCTTCTGATTGTGAATTCACATTGCAGCTGAGCCCCATTCCTTAAGTAATGGATTATGTAGGCAAGATAATGGAAGCTGTAGAAAAATCTGAAAAGGGACAGAAAGAAATTGGAGCGAAAAAATTATTAGGATTGACTTTTAGCAAAGATTTTTGATCTGAATTTCTTCTGCTTAAGCCCTCTGTGAAAATAGTTTAAACTTTTCAACAATTAATCGAAAGATGATATACAAGTGGAAACATGAAAGAAACATGAAAAAGTTTAACAGTATCACATCAGATGAGTGAAGAGAGCAATGGGATAGCTTCACAGGGTTATCTCAATTAAATGTGTTTATCAGATTTCTCAAGCATTATAGTAAGCCTTAGTGCTAGTGTTTTCTGTGACTTAATCACTGGAGAAATTCAGACAGAGTACTAAATGAAGATCAAGACCTTCATGTATAATTACCAGAGGATAGTTGAAAATCTTCAAGGTATTCTCTAGAGATTTTCTGCCCTTGAATAAGTCAATGACATAGAAGTTCTGCATTGACTACTATTTTCTGTATATATTGACTTTCTTCTTGACTTGCATTTGGATTTTCAGGACTTAACTTGCATAGACTGGAAATCTAGCTTATAGAGATATACGTGGCCAGAGACATCCATTTTGTTGCACAGAAAAATATACTATAAAAGAAAATGTAATAAATTGATTCAGTTTGGCAGGGAATACATTTAGCCCTGTGAGTAATTGAAAAAATTATGATAGGTTGTCTCCTTCTTCAATCTTCTCCTACTCAGTAGGTGAAACACTTAAATTTTCACAAATTTCATTAATTGCCAATTTCTCGTGCTGGCTCTCAGCGTTAGCTACACTTTGACTCCCTAGGCTTCATTGATTGTGCTAAGCCATGCTCGGAGGAGTTACGTAAGGACATGTCATTTGTGCCTTAATATTCTATCACTTCAAAAGAAAAAATAATCCTTGCATAGATGGGATGCATGCATATGATAGAGAAGTAGAGTTGGAAATTTTTTTTTCCTTTTAGAGTCTATTGGAACAATGGCTGAGTCCTGGATTACAGTGGTGTGAGCATGAACTTAAGTAAAAATTACCCAGATGTCTTTGATTTTCAGATTCTAAACAGAATAAGCTGATGGTATGTCCAAAATCCTGGTCTTTCTCATACATTTGCTTCCTTCACTGCCCACAAAATCTGACTCGTGGGAGCCACCTCTCTGAACTCAGGGAGAGGCAACACCTTGTGCATCAAGGAGTTGTCTGGTAACAACGTTTAGCAGTGCCTTCATCAGGAGGCTTGATGGTCCAAGGACAAGCACCGTGTCCCCACATGGCAGTTTTAGGAAAAGATAACCAACCCTAATTTTTTGCTTTTGCTGTCACAAAAGAAATCATAAGGGGACATTGTCACCTCAATCCCTTTGTGACTCTCCATGCACTACATATCTGATGTAGTAGTAATAGGAATAGAATATAATTTTTTTTCTATAGGCAGATCTCCTTTTTGTAAATATAGATCAGAAAGTTAGTGTCTTACAGTATGTGTGTCACATCTGTACTGAAAAAAAAAAATCTCATTTTGCTATATCAACCTCACACAGTGATGTGTCAGGTATTAGAGTACTTTCAGCCAAAAGCATTTCTAAGTGTTGCCGAGGTAAAGATCATGGCATCACAGTGTGCTTAGTGACTGCTAACACTTAAGAATGTATGGAAAGAGGCATTTTCCAAAAGTCTTCTCCCCTTTTGCAAGGTAAAGCAAAAAAAAAACAAACAACCAAACAAAACAAACAAACCATTTCTGTTATAAATCGTTAAAATCTTAACAGCCCAAAATTAATGCCTAATACAGGTTCAAAGTCAGCTACACTAATTTGTAATAACACAGAATAAGACAGTCTGATGCCAGAGAAACCTCTGGAGGGTTCTTACCTTGTGTTTTCTTAGTGTTTCTAGTGTTATTTATAGATAATTCCTCTACCTACATTTTCCTTTTACTGCTTACTTCTCTTCCAGATAATTTAGACTGCTTCTCTGAATGTGGGCCACTTCAGACCGTGGGGTGGATTGATTTCCAGTACATTAACTGATTCTTATGTTATGTTATGAAAGGGTTCCTTTCTCATGGCATGCCATTCTTTTCCATTAGAATCTCACTGAAGCAAGATTTATCTGTCCACCAAATATGTTCTGAATAGAACTAATCCAGTGCTTGGAAACTGAATGACTTTCAAAGGTTTGCCTTGCAGTGGTTTAGTTTCTTAGGTTGTTGGAAAAGGCTGCTAAGTAAAAAGCTTCTATATATGACACAATACATTGCAATATGGAAACTACCAAAATTATTAAATAATATTAGCAAGTTTAATTGAAAACTTTAACATGCCTTGATAGCTCTTAATATTTTGGTCAGTATGGAAGTAATTACACAAAAATGCAAGCTCCTCTCACCTTTCCCAATGTATGTTCTATAGGTATGCTGTCAACTTCTCTTATCAGGGATTACTTATTATCATATGAGGAACATTTCTTGGTATACAGTAAAACAAATATAAATCCAGGAACCCTAATAATCATTGCAGTATAAACATTTTTTGTGTCAGACTAGGGCCCATGCATAGTAAAATTTTGTTTGTATCTTAGAAATGTAGCTGCAGTTTCTGCAATTCTGATCCTGCTCTCCCATTCTTCACCATTTCATTTTGTCAGTACGCTGGCAAGCTCTTTGGGGTTTCAACTGGAGCCTTGCCAAGCAAGTTGAAAAGAGTTCCATTTATTGTTTTTGCTGGATACCTTTCCTAAATGTAATGGGTGCGTGAAGCTATTAATTTCACTACAGTTTAGCTGGCTTTTATGTTCTATTACCGCAATTATATTGCACACTGATTCTAAGCCATTTCTTCTTTGTTTTCTTTGTTTTTCAGGCAGAAGAAAAGGCACATTCAGAGGTAAGAACTTTTCTTCACTTTTATACTTCTGTGTTGCCTAACATTACGTTGTAGTTTATTGTTTCCCTGCTTTGGCTAAACTATGTAGTTGGTAGGGAAAATACACCTTGTGTCTTTGCATCACCTTTAAGAAGCATTGGTGAAAGCCTGGTGCACTTTTTAGTGTACTAGAAAGTGTTTTCTTAGGATTGTGCTGAAGAAAGCCTCCTGGCTGTCATTGTGAAAAGATGAAAAGAATCAGTGAGAACTGGGCGTTGAGTGGAGGACTTGAAATGGGTCTAATTTCAAACTTAATACCACCCTGTGCAGGATCTAAGGGATTGTGCAATTCAAGGAAAGGTGCTGCCTTTCAGGAGGAAAAATACTTCAAATGATCACTTTGAACTTCTCTCCTTCACATTTTGCATTATATTAAATTTCTGAAACTGACCACTTTGATGGATTTCAGAGCAATGCAGATTGATTTCAGATATAAATCAAATTTGACGTGGAAAATAGCTTCTTTCTCCTCACAGTGTATAAGAACGGGTGACAAGCCTGGGTCAGCAGCTGGATACAATTACAGCCTTTCTCAAAATGAAGTCCTGGTTGTATTAAAAGGCCACCAAAGAGTAGCAGCAATAAAATACAGCACCAAGGGGTGCATTTCCACTTTACAGAGCTACATGCCTTCCAACCCCTGCATTTTTCCTGCTCCTATTTTTATTATTCTAATCAAAGAAAAAGTCAACAAAAAGATATTTTGAGGAAATTGAACAAATAAACATATCCTTCACTCCTTGATGCAGTATGTTTCAATGTAATTTTGTCTAAGCTCACATCTCTTAAAGTTAAAACAAAGGAGCTAAAGAGGCGTGCCATAGCTCAGTAGTGCAAATTATTCTTCATTTTATTGCCTTTTATATAGAGCTTTCATATAGAAATGAAGCAATATTTATTTCCTGTGCATTTCTACATGATATTCTCTCAGTATCTGATTCTGCCTGAGATGCCCTTGCAGGAAATGTTGAACAGCACTTCATGAGACCTACCTTTGTGAATTTTCAAGAACATGATGTAGCTTAAGCTGGGATGTCAAATAATTGTGTTTAAATACCAAAGAGAAAACTTGGAAAAATAAAAGAGTCCAGCCAGGTTGGAGAACAGCTCGATAATCTGCCCCTGTTGCACTGAGCTAGTGTAAATGACTGAGCTATTTTTGTTTTATAGAAGTACAGGAACTTTTTCATGTTGCTTGTGCAGTATTCCTTGTTGGTTCTCATGGGAGTCATAAAACTAAAGCACTGCAATAGTCTTTAGTAGTGACTGTTAATGTTCCCTTTCCTAGCCTGGTTTTACCCATTTTACTTCTCTAGTCTGGAATAATTTATGTCTGAATATGAAAGGCTCTTCAAAGTGAAACTCCATGCTGTGCTTGAAGTCCATACAATGCCCAGAAGTCCCTGTAAAATCTCAAATAGGGTTAAATGAGCTTAAAATTACGTGCAAGCTTCTTGCTAGGTATCTACTCCAGCTGAAATGGAAACAGATATTTTTCTTAAGGATTCTGTTTTTCATTAAAGGATAAAGGAGTCTTGAGTTTATTTTCATGTCAGCAAGCCCATTTAAAGCTACATTTACTTTTTTTTTTAAGTTGGCAAGCAAGTTTTTGAATACTGTATAATGTTTAAAGAGGTTGCATGTTTGAATTTCAGACACTGTAGGAAGCATGTGTTAGAGAAAAAAAAATACTACTTTACCTCACCTAATTCTAGATTTCCATAAAGAAAAAAATTGTGTCTGAGGTAGCCATCAAAGCCTTCTTCATGCCAGACAGAGTTTTTCACATTATCTTTGTCATAATTCAACATAGGTGGGTTGCATCATGTCTACAGTCAGGCACAGTGAGCCTCACCCAAATGCACTCAGATTTCAAAACCTCAGGCCACATCCAGGGCGGCTCTCCTTGATTGCACTAAGCATATGGTTAGAACTTCTGGGGTTTGGTAAAAACTCATGATACTTCCTTTGCAAATGAGGATAGTACATTCAAAGTAATTAAACATTTGCCCGATTGTACTCCCTTAACTGGAATCCTGGCTTGCACACCAGTTAAGTGCTAGAAAATATTTGGAGCAACATTAAGAGACACCTTTTAATAATTTGTATTTCTGGATAGTTCTGAGATTAAAATCTGAAACTAAGACATTGTTAACCTATAGGTGGTCTCTCAAGAAAAGATACAAAATAACCACAACAAAAAAAATGAGTGAAATACTGACAGAAATCTGTTGTTTCTCTAGCAAATTCAGAAACTACGGAGGGAATTGGTTGCATCACAAGAGAAAGTTGCCACCCTTACTTCTCAACTTTCAGCAAATGTAAGTATTTTTGCTCGTGATGATAAGTAATATCAACAAATATATTATCAATGGCTCTTACTCACCACACAGTCTTGAAGACTTTTACTATTTATTTATTTATCTGGGATGTTTTTTTCCAAGTTAATGACTTCTTTAAATTTCTATATTGCCCCAGCTTCAAGAAGAACTAATCTTGTGGAAATGAAGAGTTTCCACACTTTGAATGTGACAGTCCTATTCTGTCCTGTTCAGTTTCACTCTTTTCTCAGAATCAATTATAAAAAAAGACCAAAAGTAAGGAGAAACAACTGAAGAAAGGCATGACTTTCATATTCTAATAGAATCATTAGAGTTTCATTTCACAAAGATAAACCCCGCAAAGTGCAGTCAGGTGTGAAGGGAAGCATAGTGTACAAGTGTATATAGGATTTATATGCTACAGAAACAGTGCTGATATGTAACTAATTAAAACTGCACTGTTTCACAGAGAGCTTCCTGGTGTTCCTTCCAGTTGCCATATATTGGTAATATGAGTTATGGAACATGTTATCTGAAAATAATGCCAGATACAGAATGCAACCTACAATCCTGTCTGGTTGCTGTGGTTTCAGGTGAAGTTACTGAACAATCTAGTATTGTGATTTTTAAATGCAGTAGAGACTGTAATTATCATTGCTACTGTGAGGGAAATCTGAGATGCAGTTAGAAGAATCTATAATTTTGCAGTTCAAGAAAGCAGTTTCCTGGTATCTTGGGCAGCCCAAATAGTGCCTTTCTTCAAAAGTGTATATGTCCTGAATATTTAGATTTATAAATACTTCTGATCTTAAAGAAATTGTTTCATGTTGAGAGAAAATAATCTCTCACTCTGTGAAAGCTGTTTGTTCATGTGTGACTTCCAGACATGAAAATGTGGGAGAGCTACGCTTAACACTTCATTCTCTGCTCAGATGGCTGCAGGGCGCCTGTGGGCATTTGTACATCCATAGCAGTGCAGGTTGCAGACACTTCTGACTACTGAGAATGAACTAGTGAATCAGATGATGTGGATCATTGCAATGTTTCTAAATTCAAAATCTGGATTCTGAGTTGGGTTTTTCATTTGAGAATGTATACCTAGAATTGTTGGCATATCTATATATTCCATATATTGGATATGGAATTCCTTCAGTCATGTTTTAGAGACTGGCCTTCATCTTTACCTGTTTGGGCAGTTCTTCATTCACTTATCCTGAGAGCAACAAACTAAAACCCACTCTGAGAGGTCAGAAGAGCTAAATTAGCATTCTTTGGGTAGATATATTTGCTAGTGAGTCTGTTGTTCTCTGCAGGGCACTTTTCTTTCCACCACAAATGCAGAAGTGCAGCAGTTCTGTGTGGACATGGGGAGCACAGGGAGGTGATCCCTGGCTGGGCTTGTGACACAGCACAATCACAGACACGCTCACATCCGTTCTGAGTGCCCTGGTGTTATCCAGAGGAGTTCTCTTGA
This sequence comes from Thryothorus ludovicianus, assembly GCA_013397245.1. Classification (NCBI taxonomy): domain Eukaryota; kingdom Metazoa; phylum Chordata; class Aves; order Passeriformes; family Certhiidae; genus Thryothorus; species Thryothorus ludovicianus. The sequence goes on along the minus strand of VZTB01006226.1, from coordinate 52,085 downwards.
TTCCAGCAAGCCCCTGATTTAATGAAGGTTGTGTCTGCCCACAGTCAGAAGTTGGACTCGATGATTATTAAAGGTCCCTCCCAACCCAAACTTTTTCATGATTCTAAATAGAAGTGTCATGTCAGTAAAACTAAATTGTTTGCCTTTGATGGGCTTGTGCTCAGTTCCTGTTCCAGGTGATAACTCAGTCCCCTGGTACCACTCCTCTCTTTAGTCTGCAGGCATAAAAACAGTTTTCCCTTCTCTCCTTCCCCTAGCTCAGAACAGAAAACACCAGTATATTTTTTCTAATTGCTGTGTCAAAAGGGAGAGTTTAAAGATTACTCAGTCTCCATCACTTTTCAGCCAGCCCAGAAATGCTCTAGTCCATATTACGGCAATAAGTGCAATAAGGTGAGGCTGTCAGAGCATTCTCTGCAGCTAAAGAAATGAAGCCATTGTTTTGTTTGTTTGGACAAACTGTGTCCAATCTCTCTTCAGTCTTATTTAGAAGTCCTTCACTATACCTCTGGCCAATATGTCTTTCTATTAAATAAACATCATACAGGATGGTTTCTAATAATATTTCTTATTCCAGACAAATTGTCAGAGCCAGCTCCCAGTTATAATCAGATTTGATCCATAATTCAAAGAAACTGAGTCAAGTTAAAAATGGGTATTTTGGCTTGTTCTTCACTCAAACTAAATGAGCTGCATGGATAAGAAGTAAATTTGGGTTGATTTGTATAAATCAGATTGAATTGTTGGGAATCTGTTTCTATATACTGCCTTTGGGCTTCTGAACAGATAGTAAGGGTGCTTTTCTACTGATCTAACTGTAAGGACAACATTTTCAGTAGGATAGCTAAAAATATATGCATAGACATCTGTTTTTTCCTATCCAGAAGTACCACATTTGGTTAATTTAATCATGTTCTTTTGACTGTTACACATCTTCTAATCCATCTACATGGAGATATTCTTTAAACTCTAAACCTATAAGCAACCCTAAGGCTGATCCATTCTGCACATGCATTTTTTAAATTAAACAAGAGAAATCTTTCTTCTTGCCAAATCCCTAACATGTAGAAATTCCTTCAAAATTAAATTGTTCAGGAGCATGAAACTTAGAGGCTTCAAAATCTCCAGGCACGAACAAAATTATATTTACAATGAATACCAGCTTAAAAGAAAAGTAAATATTAACTGGATATTGGGAGTAAATAATTTTGTCAGGATGTTCTCATGACATACATATTTTACATAACCAAAAAATTGGAAAGTATTTCACAATAAACCTAGTCCTGAGTTCATTCTCTGCTGTTTCTGCTACAGAACTTGTAAAGTATGAAAACAACACTTCCACGTGAATGCAAACAATCAAAAGAGACTGCATAAATGTTTTAGCATTCCTTCTGTCAGTCCTTCAAGTAGTTTATGTGAAGAAAGTCTGCAAAGTATCTCTTAAATATCAGAAATAAAATCCTGCTTAAAAGCAGAGAGTATATTCAACTATTTTATTTTGATAGAACCACTGAAATTTAGTTGACTTACAAAATTGTTGTTTAAATGGCAGTTATTAAGTACTTTTCATAAAAATTCTGGGAGTTATTAATAAACAATTGATTTAACTTTGCAAACTTACGGAAAATTTAGATGGGTTTCTAAATTTCATGAACGTGTACTGTCTTAACAATGCGTTCCTTGCATTCTGAGACATATTTCCCCAGTCACTGCCTTTTAAAGGAGAGATATTCCTAATGACAAAGTCTGGAATTTATTCTCAGAAAAGAAATCAAATCTCTACATGGATTATACTACTGTGCTCTCATTTTGATTTGCTTATCAGTAAAGCTAAAACTTGAATGAACAGTAAGTTTAATACGGAAAAGTTTGATCACTGCCTGTCTTCTCTGTAGATGCATCAGTCTCTGGCAGACTGTATGAACAGAGTATTTTTTGTGATGCCTTTGCTAACCAGAAAAATGCTCTATCCTTTCTGCAAATGCTTTCTGTCCTTTGCTGCAAATGCATTCATCTTAGTGTTAGTCCTAAGCTCCTCCTAATTTCCATACCTTCACTTTCTGAAAAGAGGCAGCACTTTTTGCCTTGCTGTGGTCTGGAAAAGGAAACAGTTAATAGCCAGAAATCTTATTCCCTCATAGTTCATCTCCTTGGGAATTTGTTGTCAGCATTTCCCTTTGTAGAACTGAGCAAAAGAATTGTACATAAGGGGAAAAAAAGAGCATCTTATTCAGCTCATTTCAACACTGTTTGTGCCTTTCTTTGCTTCTCCACAGAAGACTGTTGGTGACATAAGTACATAAGTCATTAAAAGACTAGCAGGTTGAAATTTGACCTATTCAATCAAGCCTTTGCTTGATACATTATTTTATATCAAAATCTGTCAATTGGAAGTTACAGCATTTCACAGGCATTAGTGAAAACCCTGCTAAAATTTTCTTGGTTTCATTTGTTGTTCAGGTTTCGTTGACTGGACTCAAGTACTGTGCTTGACTTCAGCAGTTTATTTCATTTGATTAATCCCAAAGCGCCAAAGCATTTTGCCTGCATATGATTAAATTCAAGCTGGGTCCAGCTGTCGTTTGGATGCTTAATTTACAGATTTTCTCTGAGATTCTTGCTTTACGCCTGGCATCTGTCTCAGTGTGGCTGAAGGGTAAATTTCAATACTATTTCAGAAAGAGCCTGTTTTCAGTGCAGAAAATGTCCAACCAACAGACTCCGTGTGTGACTGACAAGGACTCAAATTCCAGAGAGCAGCCTGACCCAGCCTGTTCAGAGGGACTTTGATCAGTGCTTTGTGCTCTATAAAGCTGAAGGGTGCATGCTTGCACACTGTAGTGGAGCCAGGATGCCAGTAGAAAGCAGAGGGGGTTTGCTGGCTAATGCTCTTGTTTGGCCAGCTCTGAACCGCTATCCTACAGCCAAGCAACAAGAGGCTAGCAGGCAGCAAACAGACAAGGTCACCAGATGTGCAGTTGCTTCTTGCAATCAGCCCGATCTCTTCTGGCCTTTCACACCTCCTTTCATTCACCCGTGTCAGGTGGGAGGAACGTTATTTATTTTTTTATTTATATTTATTTATTTATTCTTTGTTTTATAAATCTGAACACCACAGGTCAAATCCCAAAGTGTGTTGGAAGACAGATGTTTCATGTGTGAATGTCATGTTCAGGATAGGCTGTATACCTGAGAGCTGAGGTATTTGGGGTTTGACTGGCTGGGGTACTTTACTAAGGAAATTTTTAGAATCAAATCTGTCATCTTAGCACTCAAGTAATTCCCTAAGCATTCATCTCTTTGACTATTTCCAATGGGCATTTCACGTTAGTAGAAGTCAAAATTAATTCGTACGTGAAGGATATCTACAGAGTAAGAGCTTTACATCTATGTATCTAATAGGTATGTCATGCTAATGATGGATATATTTTGCTACAGGCATACTTCAAGTAATGCCCAGTTATTTAACTCTAATTCCAGGATGTATTTTTTCACGTACAAGTACAGCATTCAATTGTGATGACATTTTTTTACTTTAGAATGAGCATTATTTAAAGCACATGTAATATTCAGGCTACTCTTTGAAGTATTGCAATGATTGTGTACACCATGAATGAAACTACTGAATCTTACAGAGATTTCTAAGGTGTGAGAGGCTGGCTGTATCTTACAAGCAAAACAAATCCTAAATATTTTACAGGAATGAAACAATGGAAACTTTTCAATAAATTAAATCATACTCAGAAATCAAGGATTAGCAATCCAATCAAAATATATTACTAAATTTTTAAGTGTAAAAAAAGTTCCTAATTAGAATTTTCAATTTCTGATTAACATTATTAGAGACACTGACATTTCTTTCTCTTTGTTTTAATTGTTTTATGAATTATTCTGCATTTAACTGTTTAAATGCGAAGCCTAATCTCAAATGGGAATATATACATATACATATGTTTTATGTATACTCAACACACATACAAGTATCCTGATGATTTAGTCTTTTTCAAACTAAATTTTCCATTTTTTGTTATATAGTATTTCTGCAGGGAAAATCTGCTTAAGTTTTCAAGTTGGAGTTCCCTAGACAGCTGAATAAATGAATATTAGCTACCATGGAGAAAGATGGAGCAGTTTATTGCTCTGAATGTAAAATTGGTACTTCAATAGAAGAGTGCTGTCTTGTAATAAACATTCAAAGTAATGAACAATGCAATTAAAAGGTTTTTTTTCTTGAATAGTTTTTGGTCAATGAGACTTTGAATTACATTTCTTTATTATTAGCAAATCAAGACCTAATAGTCTTTATTTGAAATGAGTTAGGAAAAATGCATCATCTTGATTCAATTACATTTCTGATGCAAAAAGTTTGGTATAATATTCCAAGAAGGTAATGTACTCTGTCACTGGCTGAATTTTAATAAGAATCCTTGTGACATGGCTCTCTTTCTCTAAAGGCTGTCAGAAAATAATAGTTTCAGTGACCTTTGATGACATTTTTAATGCTGCTTTTTAGTACTTAATTTTTCCTGTAACTTTTTTGTTGTCTATTCATGTACAATACAGGATGAAGTTGTAGCTATGGAATAGGAAAATAATTTGCACAAGTATGCATAGTTTGGTACCAAAGTACTGTGGTTATTGCAGTCTAATTGCTAGAAAAGGAAAAAAGCAATGCATAATTAAACAAATTATTCCTCTTTCAAGCCCTCAGTCCCCATTGTAATTCTCAGAGTAAAGCAGAACCATGAGCCATGAGCCAAGCCAAAGATTTTTTATGCGTGAGCTCCATTACTTTCCTGTTAAACCAAAGTAATGAAGAGATATATTTATCTAGTCTTATGTTTATCTGGAGTTAGTTGTTGTGGTATGTGTCCTTTAACAAGAGTTATCCCTACGATATCCCTGCAGATGCAGAGAGCAGATAGATAGATTGACCACTATACCCGTAAGTAATTAAGTGTACCTGAGTAGAATACTGTAGTTTACAAGGAGTAAGCTTTCAGTAAGTTTAATAAGAACAAAATGAGTGGCTTTCAAGATACCTAAGTATTTATACCAATCCAAAATTATTTGCAAAACACAGAAATCACTCATCAGTATGTATAAGAGCTCTGCAGATGCAGAAGTAGCCCACTCTTATATATATGGTAATATTTTTCTATTTGAGGGATAATATACAGAGCAAAGTGGCAAGAAGCTCTTTTCCCTCTCCTAAAATGCAGAGCAAAATCCTTTTTGGACCATGTCTTTTATTGATTATACCTCCGATTCAGTACAACCACATATATTCAAACAATTTCAACTATGCTTGTAAAAGCATGCAAATCTGCAACTGAAAAATTTTCCAGGCACTGTGTTTGCCTGCAATGCTGTAATAAAAACTTAATTTCCTCAGTGAGGAAGCTCAGTTAATCCATTTGTGAATATAAATATGATGGGTTTGAGTTACATTTCCGAGTGCCAATGTTTGGAGACTTTGTCTATTATCACTTCTGAGATGGTAAGAAAAAAAGCATTTCCTTATGCTTTTACTATTTGATGTTGGGAGAGGAATAGATGGAATTATATTGACTTCTTAAAAGTTAAACCATTACTTTCACTTGGGTGTACAAGGTAGCTGATCATATTGAGATTTTTATGACCTCTTGCTCTTCTTTGCCTACAAAGCTCAATGCCAGTTAGATCTGATGAAGTATTGTTTGTATAAATTTATCTAGCATACAGTGTGGAATGCTGGTTGTTAAAAAAAAAAAAGGTTTATTTTTTTTTAAATCTTTTTGACCTGTTTCAACTTTATTGCTTTTGATACTGAGAAGTAAGACTTTCAGTTCTCAAGATTTTATTTTATATAAACATTTGCACACATCATAAATGTTATATTTATATTTTACAAAATATATTTTATTTCTGAATTTGTCATGTCTTTGGAACGGTGAGAGGTTTTATTGTTTATTATTGTTCATTTTTGTGCTGGGGAGTGCTTTGCCTGTTAAATCAACAGTTCTTTCCACTTCCCTCTGAGGAAATCTTTTTTCCTCAGCCAGTTAAGGGAGGGGCTGCTTAAATTTGTTTTCTGGAGGAGCCCCTTCGGAGGCTTTCTCACAAGTTTGCTCTAAACCAAGACAAACAGACACAGACATATACGATCAATATAATATTAATAGACTAAGCAATGACATTTTATAAGACTAACTGTGATATTTTTTGTTTGAGGTTCAGGATTTTTCTGAAGTGTTTCATTTGTGAAGTTAAAATTTGCTTTTCAAGATAAAGTACTTGAAGTCCTCTTTTGAAGTGTCCAGTAATTTAAAATAATTGCTTCTGGACTTCTCTTTAGGAGCAGAATACTTTTGGCCAATATATGAGTAAACTTAAAGCCAGGCATTAAATCCATAATTCATTTCCAGGCAGAGATACCTGAGCTAATCTCATTGGGGGCTAAAGAAGCCTGAGGAACACTGGGTTAATTTGGCTGATTTATCTATCCAACTTAGCTCAGTCTGAGTTTAAACTAATATTAAAGAGCTGGAGAGAATGTACTTGCAGGAAAAACATACTTCTAAAAATCAAATAGATCAGGGAAAATTTCCCTATTATAATGACAAATGTTGTCTTCCTTTCACAGGCTCACCTAGTAGCAGCTTTTGAAAAAAGCCTGGGAAATATGACAGGCCGATTGCAAAGTCTAACTATGACCGCTGAACAAAAGGTAGGTTTATCAAAGTGGATGTTTTAATGTAGAAAACAGTCAGCAAATTATGTTAGAGTTTTGTTTAAAAAACACTGAAAGGAAACAGGGACATCTGTGACAATAAGAGATTTTTCTTTAATGGTTGCTGCATTCAAATTTTCTTGAATGTCCAGCAACATCTGGAAAAAACTATGCAGCATCAGTGTACAGATAGTGTCATAAATATTTTGAAGATAAAACCTCTTGTTTCCAGAATTTAATTAAAACATGAGTGACTTTAGGTTTACTCCATACTGAAAGATCTTGTAACAAAAACTTATACTAAGCTGCTGCAGCATTTCATTCTAGCCTCCCAGCACCAGAAGAATAATAGAATTACAGGAAACAAAGAAGTTTAAGTAGAGAAAAATAGCTCAATTGAGAAAGTTAACGAAGGTTAGGCATCCAATCCATAAGTAAACAGTTTGGGTTTTCACTGTGCTGTTTTGTCTAATGGGGGAAAAAACTCTAAACCTGATACGAAGAAATTTAATGTGAGTCCTTTTATCAAGCTCAAGATTAAGAGCCTGCTTAGCACCTTCCAGGATTGAACTTCTTCAACTTTCTACCCTTATGAGTTTTGAACATTGTCCTATTAGCAGAAAGGCCTCCTTGAGCCAAACTGCAAAAGAAGCTGTTTATCTGTGAGCTGCTAGTGACCACTGGAGTCTTTAAATATCTACAAAAATAACATTTCAGAGTCTGGTTGAGCACCATCAGATGAAATGTGGCAAAACTCATTGTGAACTGGATAAACAATATTTTTATTGTTTGTTTTTTGTTTCATCTTATAAGGGGGAAAGAAAAAGAACAGAATGACAATCTAATTTTCTTAAAACTAAAATGTTAAGCTGTTTTACAAAGTATAATTCCATCAGAAGGTTTTCTTTCTAGAAGGGGTTAAGCCGTCACATTGAAACAGATCATCTCCAAGTTTCTTTCCCAAAAGATTTAAAACTTACTCTTTTCCTTCTCTTCTTTTCTCTATTGTTGAGTTTTAATTCCTTTAACCCTAATTATATTATATAAGTACAGACTGGAAAGACAGGGAGTAATAAATAAAATGTTGCTTATAAAAGCAATAATTAAGATTTTTTTCATAAAAATCAGCTGTGCATTCTAATACAGAGCTTTCTGCACTCAAGTGGAGTAATCTTCAACTTGCAGGACAATTTCTATTAAACGGAGGCTTTTAAATTAAATCAGTATTTAATAAATTAAATATTCTGAATTCATCCATTAAACAGTAGCCTCACATATTAAAGGATGTACTTCAAATAGTTTCATTGTCTTTTGCAATAAAGTCATTGAGCTTTTCTTAATTTTATATTGAAGAGTCAACTGAGACCCTTTTTAGATTACTCCTTATTAAAAATGTTTTCTTCTTAAAGCAGTATAGCTTTTTATAGAATAAATTTTAAAGAATATGTTAGTTGACTTCAATATCTTTGGAGAAAGTATGCATTTGTTTTATTGTTGCCCAAGCAGTCCCATGGTCTTTAATTTGAACACTCTTTTCTCGTAATTTTTTCTTTTAGCTTAGACAAACATTGTTCTTTTGCCATTATTTTTATCTCTTTGCTCTTCCCACAGGAATCTGAGCTTATAGAGCTAAGGGAAACCATTGAAATGCTGAAAGCCCAGAATTCTGCTGCACAAGCTGCTATTCAAGGAGCCTTGAACGGCCCTGATCATACCCACAAAGGTATGGGTTTGTCATTATCAAAATAAGTGCAGAATTTCTCCCCAGGAAGAAAAAAGCGCTAAGTCACTGCTTTTCCGATGTTTGGGAACTCTGTAGCAATGCAAGGCACATTCTGAAGTGAATGGTAGGCATACTTGTGGTATTTCCAGAGCTGGAAACCTTCCGCAAGTTTCCTGTCTGCCAAACTTCCTGGAGCTTTATATCCTTAGAGCTGGGTGGCCAGGAATTGATCAAGAATTGACCACATCGCTGCAACTGACCAATGAAGTACACCGAAGACACAAGGGAAGTCTTACAGTGTAACATGGTTAGAGCTTAGGAATCCAATCAAAGTTGTGACTTTGTAAATTGTTGTTCTCCTTGGTAAGAGACAGACTGACAACAGCTCAGGTCCTTCATGAAATGCTAAATCAGTGCAGGAAAACAAGTTTTAAATTTTAGATGTCGAATTAACTTGTCATTGCAGTTAGGCAGATATTGCATGATAAATACATATTTCAAAAGTGCCTGCTGATAAGCAACAGCAAAGGAATTACTTGAAAAAAATAACCACAGTATTCGTTTTTGACAGTGTTATTGATCTTCCATTAGAGAGGCCATTCTTTAGATGTTTGCCTTAAGGTCATTCCACTGCATGACTTGAGTGTAGCAAAGTGAATTTCTAGGAAGTAGAAAATAATCTAAAAAGTAATTTCCCTTGCTATTAGTTGGCATGTTCTGCAAGAATAATTTCCAGTGATTAAGATATAGTTATCAGAGACTTTTAAAAAACTGAAACTCAGAAGCCTCACCAACCACTTTTAATATTCTCCACTTCCTGGTTATTTTGTTTCATTCATTTTTAATGAATTCCTGCCTGTTTCTTTCCATCACGGTACATTAGGAGGCAGCATCTGAATGTTCATTAGGGCTGCTACAAGTTGGGTAGTGCCTACACTCCTCAGAACTGTAATATATATGGCACTGATATGTCAGGTAATCCATGTGCTCAGCTGTGAGGATATATGTGCATAGATTGCTGTGAAGGGTCATTGTCTTCAGGGCAAGAGCAGTCTAGTTTGGAGAAGCCCCTAAGTGTTGGACTAATTGTATGCATCCCCCTCGGTCCCTGTGTGCTTTCTCACAGACTTCAATAACTTGAATCTGAGCCACTGCAAGCATTAATCCCATTTAGACTGCCTTTGAGGAGGCAGATGCTACATAAATATAAGAATTATCATTGTATTGAAACAGATTTCACAGTAACTTTTTTTCTTTAGATTTACGTATAAGGCGGCAACATTCTTCAGAAAGTGTTTCCAGTATCAACAGTGCTACAAGTCATTCAAGTATTGGCAGTGGTAATGATGCTGATTCCAAAAAAAAGAAAAAGAAAAACTGGGTAAGTACTCAGCAAATTTAAACCTACCTCTTAACTATTATGTCATTTCCTAGTGTCTGATTAACATAATGGTCCATTTCATCTACAGTGTTCTTGTAGGGCTAGATGGATATCAATAAATTCATGTGTATCCGTATTGTGACACTACCAGCAAACAAAAAATTATTGAATATCAGCAGGGGTTTATTTGCGTAAATTAGAGTCAATAAAACAATAAAAGTGCAAGCAATAATTGCAACAACAAAACAACAATAACAACAACAATTTAAAATAGCTGTTGTGACCAAAACCACCTCTGGGTCACATTGAAACCCTATTTGATTTTAATTCAAGTGGAGCTTGGTTCAAAAGCTTGACTCAAATATATTACTCAGCTGTGGAGGGAGTTGAAATCTGTTAAAAATTCTCACTTAAAAATAGTACGATGTTTAAAGAAATTAAGATATTTCTCAATTGAAACATACAAATACTACATACTGCTAAAGATTTAATTAAACACGTCCAATAAAGAATCAGAAAATATGTTTTTATTGTTTTAAAAATATTATCTGCATTAATATTTGTTTTAAAATACTGATAAGCCTTCATTCCCTTGATTTTTAATTCCACACTCTTTCATATTTCTGCAAGGTGAACTCTAGAGGAAGTGAGGTGAATATAAACCATGGAAAAGTTGGCATGCATATAAAAACCCCTATCTTGGCATGATTGCTATTTATTTTGGCAGTAGGCTTTTATACCTTCTAAAACCAGATTATCCTCTATGTCTTCTCAGTTCGTCTTTATTCATTTTAATCTCAAAGTTTAGGCTGTAGAAAGGGGGAGTGTAGCCAAAATCCATTTCTTTCTCATCAGACATCATGAGCTGGGAAGGCCTTAAATATTGTTTCTCTTTAAGATCAGTGGTCACACTCCCCACTCTTCAATTATACCATGAAATAATGTGTTTGAAGTCCTCATTTTTTCATAGAGGAACCAGCTGGTTGTGGCATTCTGTACAGTTTTGATCAGAACCAATTTTTGAAAATAAAAATAAACTCTGTATTTTTCCTAAGACGAGTAAGTTCTGTATTTAGACAAAGGTATGAACAAATGAGCTACTTAATTTTAACTGCAGACAAAACTGTTGTAATCTTGACTTCTGAAATAAATGGGTCTTTGGCTATTCTGTTCCTTTTCAATACTGGATACAAGCTTCTAGAGGGAAAAGCAGTGCTTGTAAGTTCAGAGATCTTACCTGTCTAAAGGAAACTGCAACAGTATATACCTTTCAGCTAACATTCTTCTCAACAGCACAAGGCAAACCTCATGTCCCAGCTTAGATCCTCTTGATTGTTATCTAAATCATAGCATTTGCATAGTTTGACCATTCAAAGTTTTGATGGCGAAAATAAATTGGCAAACCCTCTAAATTGGACTTATCTTTTGATTTCAGCATTTAGTTCTGCCTGTTCCTAGATGCAAAGTGATTATTTAAGGCCACCCCTTGAAGGGAATGCCATGGGAATGGGATTCCACTGGGGCTTAATGGCTTTAAATGAGCACTCCTCCCCAATAGCTGTACCACTCCGTCCTGCACTTTTTCCATAGCATTACTTTTGCACTGCGCTGGATTAATAAAGTCAAAACAAAGCACTGTATCATGTTTTTAGAGATACTGTGTTGCATATGTTAATACCTTGCTTCTGCATACTGACCTCAGGCAGTGGCTAGGATGGCATCTGCAAACTAACTCTTCAAAACATGAGCTGCACACAAAGTGCTGTGATGAGGATGATAATCCTGCTCTGTATTTCTTTTCCAGCTAAGGAGCTCTTTCAAACAGGCCTTTGGAAAGAAAAAGTCCACCAAACCTCCTTCCTCACATTCAGACATAGAAGAGCTGACAGATTCCTCTCTTCCTTCCTCACCTAAATTGCCCCACAGCTCAGGAGAGTGTGCAGCAACATCGATGAAACCATCACAATCAGCATCTGCGTAAGTGTCTCTGTTGGCAAATGGGATGGGCTGGGAAACAGACCTCCTCCAGCATGGCCATTTGCAGTTCAGAAACCATAGTCAAGAGCTGTGATCTTTCAATCCTGAGCGACATCCGTTTGCCTGATTCCTCATGAGCTTCGCCATTTACACATTGGTTCTGTAGCAGCTCTTTATTTAGTCGTAATCTTTCCTCCTTTCACAGACTTTATCCAAAATCACCTAGCTATACAAACTTCCAAAAGCTTATATTGTGCTCTCCCTACACCGTTAGCAACTTTATTGGATCCACTTAGTAAGGGTCAAATGCTGTTTCATCACATTCTAAAAATGGGGTTTTTTTTCCAGGTGGCTATGAATTTTTACAGTATACACCGTCCTCCTGTTTTAATCTATTTTGTAGGTCCTGATGTATATATTTTTTAATATATTTCCCCTCTTTATCAGCTTGAATTTTTTGTGGGAATTTACTTTTATTCAAATCATTACCCTTAATGTTTTAGATATGAGAACAAGTCATCAGTCAACAGCTGTCCCATTACTTCAATATCTTTTGAATATCTGATATATGCTTCTAGAGTTCCCAGCTCTTATTCGTATTCCTCTGTTTTTTTTCATTCTGCTAAACTCATAACTCTTTCTAATATGGAGAAATCAACCTCTTTGAACTAAAAAATGCCTACTACTGATGACAGCCTTACTTTCCTTCTCCTAATTGGGAATAATCAGGTCACAATTACTCTTTCTTAAGGCACTCAAGGAATTTCAGTCTCGTGACTGTTTTATTAGATAATAAATGGAATATGCATGAAAATAAAACTTCATTTCTTATTTGCTTAGCATAAGTAGGTATGGACACTTTACAGAAAGAGCTGTACCATAATATTCAGGAAAAAAAAATCCTAGTGTATGTCTTTATTAAATTTTAATCACATTTTAAATATTTGTGCATGTTTTGAATGATATTCATTATTTTTCTTCCTCTATTTGACATATATTTTATTTGCCATGAAGTTCATCTTCCCTTTGCTTACAATTCATCTATTTCCTTGACCGACTCTCGTGTTCTAAACCATTACCTTTACTTTCTTCCAATTGCATCTGTCTAATACATGTGTGTGCAGGTCATCTCTAGTCTGGGCATCAAAGAAAAGGCAAAACGGTCGTGTGGTCTACAAGCATAGATCCCGGTAAAACTGAGTGGGGCATGGAGTTGTATACCCAACTGCTGACCTGAGGAGTGCTGCATCTTCCCCAAAATGCATTTGCATGCATTCTGGCAATTTAATGCTGACCATTGTTTCTAGTTTTTTTTTTTTCTTTTAGTTAGCAGTAATAATCACAATAATAATACTTATTTTCGTAAAATACTTTCCATATTGAATTTTTTATGCAAATATTAACTATTTATAGTCACAGTAATAAAGAACAAATAACATTTACTGAATTGACTGGAAATACTGCATAGTGTAACAATGTAGGCAAAATTCAGTGTTTTATTTTCTACGGTGGTCCTGACGGATGGTACAAAGAGACAAAGTTGAGACTTGTGGGTCCCTGAGCCAGTCATGTTTAAATCTGTTTTTTACAATATAATGTTTTCTTCCCTTAAAATAAATGCTCATGAAAAATTACCACATGGTAATCCGGTCTTCAAGGGAAAAAACCCACAAAAACTCACATGATTTCATATATTGTACATTACAAAATGAGAGGCTATAGGCAAAACATAAGCCATCACAAATCAAAACCATTACAGATCCAAATCTTCTAGGCCATAAATTCAAAGACTGTCACTTTGTGTTATATTCAAGTCCGAGAAAAATATTGATGACTAAAAATAATAAAGATCAGTAGTACAGTTCAATTAGCACACTTCAGTTCTGCCTGTTATTACACAGAAAAACATGAACTTTGCACGAAAGAAATTCCATGAGTATAAAATCCAGGTAAAACCAATGGATGATACACACTCAAAAAAAGATACCTGAAAAGTAAGTATGAGTTTGTTTTTCACCATAGTGAAATAAACTAAAAAGCTATAAAACAATCTGATCACTTCTGGAGAGGACTTTTTTTTTCCTTTTTTAATTTGCAGTTTGATAATTTTCGTGTTTCTTTCTTCACTCATAGGTTTCACCAGCAGCAAGCATTTTTCTGTTCTTTGATATTTAATAATGACACTGCTTTGGGGAGAGAACCTTCCTTTAATCTCCTGCCTGTTTCCTGCTCCTCTTTAGGATCTGTGAGTGCACAGAGGCAGAGGCTGAAATTATTCTGCAGCTAAAAAGTGAGCTGAGGGAGAAGGAGCTAAAATTAACGGATATTCGTCTGGAAGCCCTCAGCTCTGCACACCATCTGGATCAGATCCGGGAAGCCATGAACCGCATGCAGGTCAGTGCAGTACCTTAAGTGATGCCAGCGATGCACACCAAAGGTATGACTGGTGTGTTTCCTTTCACAGTGCTTTCTTTCAGGCACCAAAAATCTGTCAATGCAAAGTAAATTGGTGGATTGACAGTACTTTGAGGGATGGGTATGATAAGTGTTCACCTTATAATAAAGACTTTCTTAGCATATATATTCATAGCTAAAATGTGTTTAGGAGATATGGAAGAAGACATAATCCCTGCCCAAAGGATATTTATTATCTGAAGTCTGCGACTGGGGTAAGCAACATGACAGAGAAGCAGATCAAAAAGTGATTTCTACAGCATTTTAGATCCTTGAGCCATGGTGGGGGCCAGGATGTTATGTGCGTACTCTTTCATCATTTTTGATTCCTAGCTGAGACATGGCTTGCCAAGACAAAGAATGTAAAATTGAACTAATTACTGTATCCAGCATCATAATTTTTTTTTTACATTATTTTGTTACATTGCTCCAATTCCTTCATGAACACATTTTTCATTAGAAGATTTTCCCTTTCATGAGGCGGAAAGGATGCAAAAAGAATGGCAGTGTTCTTCAGTGGAGCACTATATGGGACTCAACTCTGTTGCTTGCATGCAAATGACCCATACCATGGTGGGTGCCCAAAATTATCTATAATATCCACACAGTAAGACAGAATCCTTAGTGGAGCTGAGCCCTTCTGGAATGGCAGCGAAGATACCTATGTCATCTCTGAAGGCACTGTGAATCTGTATTTGGGGAACAGAATCAAGGCCGTGGGTTGAGGATTCAGGTTGAGACAGAATTGGCTGCATTTAAAAGTCTAGGAATGAGCTGCATGATAAACTTCTGTGGTAGTCAATCAAGTCTTACTCCTGTAGTAGTGAGCAATCCTAAATTTAGCCTGAGATAGGCACAGAAGGTGAAATGGAGTTCTTTGAGCATAGGCACTTCTTACCATTTGAACCAGTCTCAAGTATTTGCATCTGCACAGGGCATGTAGTTTTAGCATTCTCCCATGGGAAAAACATGTTTTTCACACCACTGGAAACCCACATTTGCACAGCTGAATCCAACCCAGCGCCTTGCAAGGTGACTTCTCTGTGCTGGGTGCTTAGGTCAGGTTCACCTTTAGGCACGTTTGTGTAGATTCCCATAGCACCTGCTTTCATAACTACAGAAACAGTGTGCTTGACGTCTGTTCTAGACCATTGTTTACACAATGCATCTATCAATCTCAGCCAGATCTTTAAACATCTGTGGTCCCTGCCATCCTCCCAGGTGCTAACACCACTAGGTGCCAATATTATTACGAGATATTTGGCTGAACTTCAATTAGAGGGAAGACTTTTCAATAACTGGTCCATAAATAGGGTTTCATTTGTCCAGATGTAAATAAGGCATTGATCTCAAGGCACTGAGAGGTTTTAAGGAACTAAGAGGAACAGAATACAGTTAATTGCAGCACTGGAGAAGGCTTGTTGTCTGATTACAGTCTCATACTGGGAGATGAGTGCCTGAGCCAGGTGAACTCTCCAGAGAGAGGAGTCTGCTGCAGGCACAGTTCTCCAGAGTCTGAACCTCCTTAAATCTGGGCAGAGGCAACTAGTTGAGATGCTGTTACTGATAATCACCATTTCTGAAGTTTGTCCAAAAGAACAGGCAGCCGCCTTTCAGCTGCCAAACTGTGACATTTTAGTGGACTGATGAGGATTGGTAAGGGGAAAAATAGGACCAGTAGAAGTGATACAGGAATACTTTTAAATTCAAAGCATCTTAAAACCCTAAAGCTCAGATGAATTGAAGACTGCTAAGAGCTGTGTATTTAATCAGCATAAATTGCAGAGTGGTTCCTGATTTGAACTGTAGACTAAACTGATACACACATCTATTGCCTTCTGTTACTGTAATGCTGATTTGACCCTTCCCTTTCACTATCTCCTCACCTGTATGTATGTGATTAATCTGTTTGTAGCTGTAGCAGGGTTTTTTATGATGCTATCTATCCCTTATGTTTTTACTTGTATAATATAGCTGTGTAGCCTCCATAAAAAAATGGAAGTTTAATCAGGGTGATAGTGAATTTAGAATTAAATTTGATGTGCAGAACCATCTGCAAGAATAAGCAGTTGCTTTGTAATGCACTTTGTGAAGAAACTGGAAGCTAGATTAAGCTGGTACCAGGCTGTTCTCAGGCTAAGTTTTCATTTTATTATTGTATATATTATTGCATTTTATTGTATTATTGTACATTTAATAATCGGTTAGCACCACAGGGGAGTTAGCTAAAAAATATCCAGTTGTTCTGATTCATTTGTCACTGTTTTCATCAGACAGAGCTTGCTCACCACTATGTGAACAATCCTGTGTTTGATCAAAAGTCTTATTTGATACCAAGAAGGTTATGAAACTGTTAAACTATCAATTTCTAATTTTTCATTTTTAATTTAATTTCTCTGTGAAATTGCTGCTTAAATTTTATGTTCAATGGCAGTAATAATTTTCTGTGACTTTAGAAACATTGACATATCCAGTAACTTCCTTAACTGACTGTTACCTTAGATATTTGACAGTAGAAAGATACTGAAAAATATGAGGATAGCTGGGAAAATCCTAACCACACACATTATGGTACAATAAGCACAAAAACTTGAAGCTCTATACTATTTAGGATCTATCTTGAGGAGAAAGTTAAAACAAGGTTATTGGGAGTTTTCCCTTCATTTAAGTAAAGGCAATGCAGTTTTCACTGTGTTATATCTCTGCTGTGTAAGTGGTAAACCAGTTAACTAGGTCAGGGGAACAGCATTACCAGACTAGCCACCAACACTGGTTTTCCAAAAGAATAACTTCCTGTGCCTTTGTGTTGATTTCTTTTGTATGTAGAATGAAATTGAGATATTGAAAGCTGAGAATGATCGCTTAAAGGCAGAGACTGGAAACACTGGAAAGCCTGCCCGGCCATCTTCAGAGTCGTCAAGCAGCACATCATCTTCTTCATCACGGCAGTCACTAGGACTTTCTCTGAACAATTTAAACATCACAGAATCTGTCACATCAGGTAAACATACTTTGGGCACATGCATGCCTCAGCAGTTAGTAAGAGTTTTTCAACCCCTTAATGGGCCACATAGGAGAAGCATGACTGGAAATAAAAACACCTGATATCATTCAGGTTAACATCAGATATACATTCAGTAACGGAGATGAGGAAGAATGCTGAAGAAGTCTGAAATGTTGCTTTTAGAAGCCCCTGAACAGCAGTAGCAGGCTGTTCATTATGTTTGCTTTGTTCCTAGCTATGACACTCTCTGCCTATGTAGTTTACAATATTCTTTGGTCATCCAGTTTACAATTTCTTTGAAAAGAAATATCTGTGGAAGTATCGATGACAACTGCATTGATGTGTTCTCTTGCCCGTATGGGATAAATATAAGTATAGTATATGAAACGTCCTTCTTTTGATTTACAGATCTTTAATCATTCAGTTAGCTCCCTTAATGTGACTTCATATTTGCAGCTTAGGCAGAAGGTGGTCTCAGCTTTATCCCTTGCATTTTTTTAATTTTGTAGAGCTAGCTAGCCTATGTTGGACCAAATCACCATTCATCACAGGAACTGAACCCCTCCGGTCCTATTAGGCACTCTCATTGTCTTCTGTGAATGAAGGAAAGCATGCAGAACTTTGGTCCACATCCTGAACATTAACATTTGATTATTTTCCATGGCATGGAGTTTATGATAATAAGCTTTCTACATTTGTTTTGATAATGTAGCCAAGAAACAGAAGTGCTCTCTCTAACATTAGAACTGGGAGTAAAGGCAGGAGCAAAGCAGCACTCATTAGCATAGACGCCACAGAAATTATAATGCAGTCTCTGGAAGCAATAAAAATGTGGCTAATAACTGCAGAGAGGGTCTAGGCAAGAGTACAGCTGGGAATATGCCAAACTGACTGTAATTTGGATTGGCAGTTAGTCATATTATCTTGCCAGTCATTGATTACATTGATATTTGCACATTTTTTCTGGTTAATATCAGATTTTATATGAAAATTGCTGTACTTTTTATTTACATTCCAACTTTTTGAAAGGCTTAACTTTTAGCATAGAGGACCCTGAACTAGGCCTCAACATGCATTGAGGTGTTACAAAAGCCGGGAGTAAAAATTTAACTGCTCACAGATCCACACATATTAAAACCAAACAAAAATAAATAAACAAACAAAAGAAGTAACAATTTTTTGCAATATGGTGGTTGTAGAATGTCTCTCGTAAGTAGCAGCCATAAGCACTTTTTGCTTGGCACTAACTGCTTAGATACAGTAATAAACATGTAGGAAGAAGGATCTGAAGAAAAGCAGGGGGAACTAGATGAGAATACAATGGGTGAAGAGGAATGGAAGAAAGAAAATGGAAAAGATAAGGCAAAAGAATGAAAATGAAGAAAATTAGGAGGAATTGTTTAGCAAAAGAATATCAAAAATAAAGGCTGGAAGGAAAAATATGAAAGGGGAAGAGGAAAACGGGGGAAAGGAAGAAGGAGAACAGGATGACTGGGAGAAGTAGTTGGATTCGATGATCTTAAGGGTGTTTTCCAGCCTAAATGATTCCATTATTTTGTAAACTTTATATAATTTTCTGTTATTGTTCTAAATGTTTTTTTTCACATGCAAAGTAATTACTTTTTGTTATAAGAAATAAAAAATATAAGGGTGCCTAATGAGGAGTGAAGAATTTAATTTGATTATGAATGTAGAATTTTTGATTGTTGTGGTGATCATTTTGTTGCCATGCTAGAGAACTTGGAAGGGTGACAGCTTCCCACCAAGTCTTGTGGGATTTCTGAGACAGCTGGAGTATTACTGAACAAAAGTCCCTGAGATATGGGGAGGTTAATCGTGATGAGGATTAAGCTCAAAGGATTGAGTACTTCGGCTCTTCATATTATAAAAATGCCATGGCACGTTCTGGGAGCAATGTCTCCAAGCAACCATGGTCATCTGGAAATGACCAAAGCTATCCAAAGCTATCCTAAGGGTATGACAATACCTTCCAGATCAGTGTGAGTGGCAATTTGGCTTTGGTGGCTACAGACACCCCTATTTCAGTCAGTCACTGGGGGGAAAGGAGAAAACAAGGATCGGTACAAGACTGGCCCAGAGTGCCAGAGCTCTGACAAGAATTGAACTAAGTGATCATAGCATGCCCAAAAAGCAGACCTAACTAAAGAAATTAGTACCACCATGAAATTAGAGGCTCTTGGGCATCTTCTCAGCCCCTTGTATCAGTGATAGAGAGAGCTCTTAGAAAGTAGAATTTGTTCTTTTGCTACAATGTGGGTTCTCATTCCTAAAGACATAAGAATGAATTTAAAGGGCTACGTAAGGGTCATTTAGAGATTGAAAAATTTCACAGAGGGATCACAGCATAATTTGTCCTCAGACATACTATGAAATTATCAAAGCTCTTAGGTTTGCTCAAAGGTTTGTCAAATATGCCAAAACACTAGACAAGTGAAATAAAACGTTCAGTGATGACACAAAAATCTGTCTGCCTGGAACAAAGCAAGCATAGATGTATTAAAACACACAAAGAAAAAAATGCTTCCTTGTTTAACAAATTAAAAAAAGAAAAAAACAAACCCCTCCCAAAAAAATCAGCAGCAGAATCTGCATTCTAGATCTGGATGTAAGTTACCAAACTTTTAACATGGAAACTTGTTTTTTAATACATTGATTGAAGTTATATTTGTAAGCCTTTTTTGGTTTTCCTTTGAACAAGTGTCTGAATCTCACTGGGACCTCATTTTTGGATGAAATCTGACCTTGTGCAGACTATGTGATGAAGTGAATGTTTTTCACACTAAGAATGAATAGGGCTTAGCTTAGTGGATTACTGTGTTGGCCTTTGAAGAAAATGTAAATCCATAATCTCATCTAATTTTATAGTTAGTTTAAATGTCTAATAGTAAAATCTCAGAGAGAGCTTCTAAAAGAAAGCAGCAGTTTTATCACTTGCAATAAAGCTGTAGGCCCAGCCTTTAACAGAAATACATCTGCTTCCTCATTTTAGGAGTTAATGAAGTGGTAGAAATAGAGGTGCAGAGCAGATCAAAATCATGCTTTACCTCCAAGAAAAATGAAGCCTTTCCTTAAAAGAATGGCTGAAAATAGAGTCCCATATTCTGGAGGAGTCCAAAATGTTTTTCTAATGGGGGTGAAAAGGATTCTATCCATGCCATATATACAGAAGGTAAAGGGATCATCTGGAAAGTGAAATTAAATGCTATTTTACTCAACAGTAAAATTTTCAATGCAAGGATTCCTTGTTTTCTCTACTTACAATATTCTAAAGGGCACAAATGAGTGCCCAAAGACATAATTTAATTTAGTTTTTAAACAACATTACTTTGTCAACATATTGTAATTTTGAAAAAGTTCCAAAAGGGAAAGCAAAGACAAGACTAAAATGCAAGATTTTATTTATTTGTGGATTTTCTATTCATTTCTACATAATTAAAACTTCTGATAATTCCTGCAAAAATTGACAGCCTGTAACATTTTTTCACCTCCAACAGAAAGAGTGAATTAGGAATAAGTACAGATTATAAAAATTACAAATCGTTCTCATGGCAGACTTTCATTTTAACTAAAAAATCCTTTGAACAAATATTGAACTGATGATATGAACTTAATTGATGTGATTTTTCAGACTGATCACTTCCCTTCTTTTAATGTAGATATTTTGTTGGATGATGTCACTGATGGAGCCCTCCACAAAGAAGGTCATAGTGTCAAAATTTTAGTCACTATAAACAAAGGTTATAGTCGAGCAAAGGTAAGTGCATTACCCAGAGCAGAATTATAGCTCAAGAAAATGCTGGAATATAGTAGCTCAGTGGGTTTTTTTTCAGTATTTTAAGACAGGAACTGAAGGGAAATATCCCATAGATAGCAACTCTCTTCTCTGTGGTCCATGCTCAATACAGTTAGGCACCCTCCACAGACTAGTGTCATATAGCCTCTTTCCGCCTTTGTGGTGGCTTAGACCCTACCAATTCTGAGTTTAATTAGCAGCAGGATGTCCTAGGACTTGCTATCTCTCTACAAAAGTCTTTATAAATTAGATGTATGCCTTGGTCTCCTTAGGGTGCAACTATGAATTTGCAGCTAAGAAATTGTACTGTCATGTTTTCATGTTCTGTGTTATAAAAGATTATAAATAGACTGCAACCTTTATTTTTAGTCATCTCTTTTAAAACACAGATGTAATCAAAGAAAAGAACAAGATTCTATATTCCATTCTTCATAAATATGTATCAAAGCAATATAATCTATACCTATTTCTGGCACAGAGATTATTACCAAAGTTGTAACCTCTCGTTCTTAATAATATTCTTATTCTTCATTAGGAAAACTAATAACTTCATAGAAAAGTAATTGGCACCATTTTCACTCCAGTTTCCAAAAATCTCTCTTTGCAGGATCAAAAGCCACATGTATACCTGATAGGATCAATTGGAGTCAGTGGAAAAACAAAATGGGATGTTTTAGATGGTGTAATCAGACGTCTCTTTAAGGTAAGACACTGAAAAATTGGCTTAAGTATTATTACCGTTTTCTTTTTTTATAAATTCCTGTATTCTTTGAGTTATCTTGACAAGTTTTTGTTTTGGTTTGAGGTTCTTTTCATATATAGCTAACACACTATTAAGCTTTATTGTTATTGTCACAGTTCTCTTTTTTATGACTGTAGGCAGTTTTCCAAATAGTTTTCATTTAATAAACATTTTTATGACTTACGTATTCATATAATTTCAGGAGTATATTTTTCGAGTGGATCCAACTACTAGCCTGGGTTTAAGCTCTGACTGCATTGCTAGCTATTGTATAGGGGACGTAACTAGAGCCCATAGCCTAGAAGTGCCTGAGCTGCTGCCTTGTGGATATCTGGTTGGAGATAACAACGTCATCACTGTGAACCTGAAAGGTAAAACCCAAAGAATACTTCTGCAGATACTGTAGAGTTCCCTTTCCTTCAATGTTTATTTTTCTTACACCTGACCTTTCCGCACTGTCTCTAGTTCGAGGACACATTTATCACATTAACTCTCTGTAAGACATTGCTTAATATCTATTGCATCTTTTTGAGGGAAATCTAGAACTATCTGTTCTCCCCTGCCCGACTGCCCAATCCCTGCAAAGTACAGATTTCTAAACAGTGGCAAAAAAATACAACCCCAAAACAGAGATTATAATAAGAAATATTTGTGCTTTATTCAGTTCCACAGGAAAAATTCTATACATTTCAAAAGCTCCAGTTTGCTATTGGAGGGGAGAGGGGGCCTTCAGGAGGACTTTACATACATTGATGTGACAACTGGTAACCCTTGTGGCTATCACTTTGACCTTTTTTTTGTCATTGTTGCCAGTAATGTCTGAATCATATTTTTGCTTCACTGAGCCTTCTCTTCATATTTACTTTGATTACATCTCTCCCTTCATCTCAACTCACTATTGCTGTTTAATTTTTTTTGTGGAAGGATACCAGTATTTCTACAGTAAAGAGGTCTTTAACAGGGGTTTGTTTTAGATTTGATTTAAGAAGTATCTTACCTTGCTTTGGGCATAGCACTGATGCCATCAGGTGCTGGGCCAAATAACTACCTTAGCAAGGATAAGACAGGTCATTTTTCTTCTCTTTCATCCCCAGGAGTAGAAGAAAACAGTTTGGACAGTTTTGTGTTTGACACATTAATTCCTAAGCCCATTACTCAACGGTACTTTAATTTACTGATGGAACATCGCAGAATTATTCTGTCGGGACCCAGTGGCACAGGAAAGACCTATTTAGCTAACAGGCTGGCTGAATATATTATAACTAAATCTGGCAGAAAAAAAACTGAGGATGCAATTGCAACTTTTAACATAGATCACAAGTCAAGCAAGGTAAGTTACAATTGCAAACATATCTATTGCCCAATTCTTAGTGATGATGCAGAACAGATTCTTTTAATTGGTGTACTCTTTTGCTTCTCAGTTTTTCTTCCTACAAAAATTCAGTCTCCAATCCCAGTGATGTACAGGGACAGGATTTTTCTGTTCTAAACAAATCTTTGAAGCACTTTCAAGTCTCAATTTTCCCTCTCTTGAAGAAACCCATTTTAAGTATATGTTCAGAGTCCAATTCCTATGTAAATTAAATTTTTGGAGTAAGAAGCTTGGCTATATACTAATTCTAGTGCAACTGCTTTTATATAATAATAACATCAGCCTTTGTTAGCAAAGATTTCAAAGGGTGATTTGAAACTACTGTCTTGGGCACTGGAGAGCTACAACTGTCATGATTTCTGGTGTGCATTGGTCAGGAAGCTGACCATACTGAAATTGCCTCACACATCATGTCTCATTCCCTGTGATTTGCATAGCTGAGATTATCAGGTTTCCAGCAGGACTACTCTGCTAGCCACAGATAATACTATTGTCTTGGCTCTCCTGAATTGGGTGTACTCCCAATCTGGGAGGGAAAAAAGGAAAGGGTCTGCCCACAGCTTTCTGATTTACACAGAAAGCTAATGAATGCTAACATAAGAAGGGAGAACATACAGGTCTCAAAGGGGCAAAAAAAAACAACCATTCTGACAAAAATAAATGATTTTCACTGTCTTTATATAGAGGATTTGTGATGCCATTTACTTTGGCAGAGAATTTATGAATTTAGAGGTGTTTATGTTTTATTGTTATACCACGCACATCTGTAAAGAAAATTGTCCCACAAAAGAGCTGGTTTTTGGATTTCTGTAAATTGCTTGGTCTGTGTGTTTTGGTGTTTGGCTGTTGTTTTCAGGATTAGATTGGATTGGATGAGTTTCTTTTTTTCCCTTCCTCTTTATTTCTATCAAAATTCATGTAGAATTTTTGAGTTTATAATTTAAAAAAAGAAAAAGCTGTCAAATACCAAGGGTGTTTGAATAATACAGATGGTACTATTCCATGGAAGAAATCTATAATGTTCCTGAGAGACACCTGATCATAAAAAGGCAAAGAAAAAAATCTTTCTTGAAATAAAAAAGGAGCATGTTCCCATTAAAGAAGAAAATATTCTGCTATCCCCGATCCACAAAATAAAATGACAATAGGAACTTTGTCCATAATACTGAGCATTTCCAATGCTGACAGAATTAGATACCTCTAGAGATAGAGCTGTAAATCTTGACTAGCTCAAATTCTCAGGAGTAATTGTTGACAAAAATATTAAATGCTTTGGTTATTGAAAGCTCTCTTTTACTTCTGCACTAAACAGCAGCCAGAGAGCTGACAGAAATAAGAATTTCCACAATGAATTTTATTATGAGGTGTGATAAAGCATCCCCAAGAAGACAGGCAGATTTTCAGTGAGAATGCTGAAAGGAGATACCTAAAGAAGTAGTTGAATGCACCAAAGTTGTGTGACAGTGTGTTGGGTTTTTGGTATATAAATGTGGCATTCATAAGAACAAAGGTCCAAAAATTATTATGAGTATCTCAACCCATTGGAAATGCCATATTTTATTGCAGTGAATTTTCCTCTGGTTATAAGATATTTTATCAGCAAATTTCTAAGGAATATATCCCCCAAATCAGAATGCTTCAGTCATTTGCCTTGTATTTAGCACCTTTGTTTTTTCCTAGCACGTGGCTTTAATGTTGCCCTACTTAAGCAGCATGTTTTCCTGCATGTACAGATCCAGCTGAGTGATCTACAGGAGGAAAATTCTTAAGCAGTCAATTTTACCTTTCTGTAATTTTTTTTCCAGTCAAATTACATCTACGGTCTAATCGGATTAATCTTTTCTGGGCTTGGGGACTTTTTTATGATTTTGTTTCTTTTTTAATTCTGCCTTAGGATCTGCGACAATATCTAGCAAACTTAGCTGAGCAATGTAGTGCTGACAACAATGGTGCTGACCTTCCTGTGGTCATAATTCTTGATAACCTCCACCACATCAGTTCACTAAGTGACATCTTCAATGGTTTCCTCAACTGTAAATATAATAAATGGTAGGTAGTACCTCTTCTCTCTCCTTGCACACAGGTTTTACAATTAAAACAGTAAAAGCTCCTTGTTTTGCAAAATAAATTATCCCAGTGGAAACTTAGGCTCCCATAGGCCATTTGCAAGGCTGTTATGTGCTTCAATAATTTTAACCCTTTCACAGCTTATAATGCAGTTGTCTCCTTCGCTTCATTTACATGACTCCCATGCTACTCAGTGAGATGTAAATGTACCACAAAATTTAAGAATGTACTTAAACACTTGGCTAAATTATAGTCTTAACCTTTTCACCTTGTCAGATTACACAAGCTCATTGGTACCATGAGAACAGCTTGCACTTTGTAATAGTGGAATTTGGGATAAAACATGCCATAAAGAAGCTGCTGTGTATCTAGCATATTTGCCCTTCCCACAGTTTTCCTGAGGCAATGCAGTAGTACAAAATTGGCTGACTGTCCTTTATTCTCAAGCAAGAGTAAAAATAATGTTTTGTAGAACTTTTACTGGCCTATAATGTTGGTTATTTTTGCTGTAAAAGTGACATGATAGAGATTTCCCTTCATAAAATCATTGCATGCAATGTCTTACTTATGAGATTCACTGGCTTTTGAAATTAAAAAGCTGAGCCTACTGCCAAATTATGAATTACATCAAGACAGAGTTGTTTTATTTATTTTTTCATTACAGATGAGCACTAGTAAACGACATATGTGCTAGAGGGAAATCGTACAATAATAAACATTTTTAAAAGGGTACCACAGAAATATTTTAAATCTAGGACTATAGTATACACAGAGATTCTTTTGAAACTGACCTAGTGCAGACAATAAGAAGGGATATATTCTGAATATTTCAATGAATTCTCCTTCAAAAAATCCTACTGCTTTTTTATTTTCAGTCCCTATATTATTGGAACCATGAACCAGGGAGTTTCTTCTTCACCAAATCTGGAGATGCATCACAATTTCAGGTACATTCACTCTGCATTTACTGTGGCCATGTTTGCACAGCTCCCTGCTTCTAAGCCCAGTTCTTTGACAAATATTGATCTTGTGTCTCATCACAGTAAAGTATTTCAGTTTCAGTGTCTCTCCTCTATTGATGGTCTCTGAATGGTGTTGGGGATTGGTAAAAGAAATAAGGTACTGTCTGGCAGCTCTAGCAAGTTGCTGAAGATGATTGCATTTCTGCATTTCATTTGTCTTCAGCAGGGTGTTGAATTCCTGCTGGAGCCTGAAATGGCTGTGTTGAAACAGTGAGCAGTAATGAGGTTTATTGGAGCAGTGTTATGCTTGCTGACTAATGAGACTCTATGACATTACTTTCATCTATATGTTTAAGAGGAAATAATGTATTTGTTATTTATTGCTTCTCGACATTTATCTCTTCAATCCAGGTGGGTGCTGTGTGCTAATCACACAGAGCCTGTAAAAGGTTTCTTAGGCAGATATCTGAGAAGGAAACTGATTGAAACTGAAATAGAAAAGAACATACGCAATAATGAGCTTATGAAAATCATTGACTGGATCCCCAAAACATGGCATCATCTCAACAGCTTCCTAGAAACACACAGCTCTTCAGATGTAACCATTGGTGAGTCCATTGGTGGGATGGTTTGAAATAAGGATGCAGACTGAGCATTTTAGGAATTTGAGAAGAATATATTATTTTTTTTAAAGTTACTATGTCTCAACGGGAGGTGTGAGGAATGTGTCGAATTGTCAGCAAGATTTAAAACAAAATGGAAAGTTTAATGAGAGAGTTATTTCCTGGTAGTTCTTCCTTTGTTGCTAAATATTTTCAAGTAAATGATCGCAATATTTAAAAATACATTATAAAAAATATTATCCAAATAGTTCCTTTCCAAAGTTTCATTTTTTTTGTCCTGCTTTCACACTGCAATATAATTACAGCAACAAAAACCCTTGGATCTGAGGCCTTTTAATGGAATAACTATGTTGGCAAAGATGTCAGCTTTTGCATAACTTTGCCATAGAACTTCTAAGTGGCTTAGTCCCTAAAACTGGACTAAATTACACCAGTTCATTTTTAATAACAGGAGATTGTTAGCTCCTTTAATGTAGTTCTGTTGTAGCATTCTCTTAAATTGAGTTTGTTCTGGTACTACTCTTTTAATTTTGAGAAGAATATTTTAAGTATTTTTCCTAGTTCTACCTTTTTCAATACACAACTTGACTTCTCAGGTCCCCGTCTCTTCCTCCCTTGCCCTATGGATGTTGATGGCTCCAGAGTGTGGTTCACAGACCTTTGGAACTATTCCCTGGTTCCATATCTTCTGGAAGCTGTGAGAGAAGGACTCCAGGTATGTCATTTGTTTCCTAGAAATTTTTGTAATTGCTTTCAAAGGCTTTCCCAAGCTGTTTTTAAACAGTGCATCCTGGTATGAATGCTGTTGCATTTGCAAGAGGGGAAACCTTTGGATGGGTTATAGAAGGCAGACTCAAATTCCTCCTCTTACTCTGATATATAATTTGGCTTTGTCAACTCTGGCACTAACATATCTTATATTTTATCAAGAGGATTTTTTCTTTGTGAGTGGAGAAAGGTGGGTTTTTTCCATTGTTTAAAGAGTTCCTGCATGGCTAAATACAGCTCAGATTTGAGATTCCCTGAGTCAAAGCAGTCTCAGCCTACCCCTAAATGGAACAGTTAATAAGCTTTACACTGGTGCCAGAAAATAGCTTTGGTCTGTATAATCCTCCTACCACCTACATACACATGTACATACACAGGTTTGTGGGAAAAAGCATGTGAACAAGGGTGTTTTCATAGAATCATAGAAACTGAAAGTCTTGGATTGTAAGGGACCTAAAAAATCATCTAATTCCTGGCCTTGAACACTTCCAGGGATGGGGCATCCACAACTTTTCTTGTTCCAGTGCCACCACCCTCACTGTAAAGAATTTCTAACTAGCATCTAATTTAAATCTCTCCTATCTTAGTTTAAAACCATTCTCTCTTGTCCTATCACTATCTGCCCACATTAAAATGTTGTTCCCCCTCTTTTTCATTAGCCCCCTGAAAGGTTGCAATGAAGTCTTTCCCAGGAGGATAACTCTCCAAGTATACCAGAGGAGGTTAGGATTTTGGATAATTCCACATCTTTGAAGGAATTTTGTCCCCCCAATCTTTAATTTGCTTGCTTCCTTTTCCTTTTTTTTTTTTTTTTTTTTTTTTTTTTGTTTATACACTGCAATATTGTGTCCTCTAGAAAGATGCTTTGTGGAAAGGCATTTTTTTCCACACATGACACCAAAAGTAATTACTGCAAAGTACAGAGGGGATTATTATAGACTAGGCAAAGAACTGTGTAAGCAGCTTCAGTTTCTTTACCACCTGTATTGACACAGTGACATACTGATGCAATGGAGGTTTAGAATCAACATTTAGAATGTTGAATATCTCATGCTTTCCTAAACTTGCTTCTCTCTCTGGGAATTACAATGTTTATGCCTTGTGCAGAATACTGCCAAACATTTGATAGAACAGCCACAGTGAGATTAACAGCACTTGTTTAGACCAGCTATAAAAATGCAGTGATATTCTTCATGCTCATATTTTCCCAAGCATACAGGGTAACTGCTTAAATGAAAACTTCAGTTGTGGAGCAGAAGATGGCAGCATATAGAAGAAAATAGGTTTGTTTCATGAGTTGTACCAATTTTTAGTTGCTTTGGATGGCTTCTGTAGAAAAAATCATTAATAATAAACAGAAATCTTTTATATCATATAATTAAGTGTTTCTGGAACCAGAGATTAATAGAAACTGCCTTTCTGGTTGTGCACTTTGCAAACTCACTTGTCAGACAGGATTTACAAGCCTTCCTCTAGATTCTAGAAAAGATTTAGTCTCTGTTAATGTCAGATGAAGGGAAGTGCTACAGCCTGGAGTTAGCCTGCTACCTCTCAGAAATATTTCTCTTGGCTTATTTAGGCAAATCCCTGCTGTAGCAGCCTAGCCTCAGTGCAGGGCAGAAGTCTGAGTATCTCTGTGCCTAATACAGGGAACTTGGCTGCCTAACCTGAAGCTCTGCATTCAGCAAGTGCCTGGCAGCAGGTGTTGCAGTGATAAGCACAACTCATCATTCTGCCTTTATCACTGAAGTCCTTCGCTGTTATACTCGCTTTAGGAGTGCATCCCACCTGTATCCTCCATGAGTGCATGCCCTGCCAATAGCGTGGTGTTCTTTGGATTGTGTGAAACTGATTGAGGCGGGAGAAATTACAAAAAGCCCTGGTGGGTGGCTCCCCATCCAAGGGTGTCACAGCTAAAGGAAATCTTTAAAGCAGCAACCAAGGGGCCCTTAGTTAATGTGTTGCTTGTGAACAGCAGTTCAGAGAGGGGCAAATTTTAGTGAGGAAACTACCAGATCTCCTAAAATTACAACATTCTCATTCTTACTTCCTCTGTCCTCCTCTCAGATCCATAAGCATTTTATGCTTCATAGCAAGGAAAATATATCCCTTGTGAAGTTCTTCTCTTAACCTTCTGAAAATTATCACGTTTAGGATGTGGATAGACGTCTGCTTCAGCATCTCATTTTGCTGGAAGTGAACAATCTCTACTGCCACCTTCTAATTCACTTCAAACAAAATCCAATTAACTTGAATGCTTTTGATAGGTCTGTGTTAATTTCCCTGATATGCCTTAAGCAAATTACTTGGAGGTCTCATTTCACATTGTTGCTGTTGTCTTCAAGTCTCAGTAGTTATGGAGCATTTTCCAACTTGCAGCCACTCTGTGCGTTGAAGGACCATTAGTGGAGGTGAACCCATCTCCTTAAGGTCTTATTTTGCCTGAGTACTGAGAACAGCTGAAAGCAAATCTCTTCCTAAAATTGTTTAGATGTTTGTGATGACTTTTCTGCTGTTACTACCAGTACTGAAAACTCTGTATAATACTTCCCTGTGTTATATCCATAATACAGATGTACGGTAAGAGGGCACCCTGGGAGGATCCATCCAAGTGGGTAGCTGACACCTATCCATGGAGCTCTGCAACTCTACAGCATGA
The DNA here is from genome assembly GCA_013397245.1 of Thryothorus ludovicianus. Classification (NCBI taxonomy): domain Eukaryota; kingdom Metazoa; phylum Chordata; class Aves; order Passeriformes; family Certhiidae; genus Thryothorus; species Thryothorus ludovicianus. The sequence goes on along the minus strand of VZTB01006226.1, from coordinate 21,824 downwards.
TTGGCCATCACTACTTCAGTTAAGGCCCGAAGATGTTGGTTATGAAGGTTATGCATCAGCAAAAGAAGGAACAACCTCAAAGCACGTTCCACAGACTGATACAGAGGGGGATCCCTTGGTAAGATTCAAACTTTTGGAAAAAGCTTTTCAGTATGCACTTTACTCTCCCATGTTAAACTGTACACTGTGCCGTAAAAAAGCACTGTGCACTATTCTGTTCCAGAATAGATTTTTAAAATTAATCCTCCTGTAATTTTTGAAAATTTTGAAAATTAAAAGAAGCAGGAAGGCATGTATCACCAGCACATTAATATGTCCTTATATTGTTTGTATTTCCCATCTGCCCAGATGTGTCTGGAATCTGGTACCATGTGTCAGGTCTTAATCATATTGTTTGGTTACCACTCTTCAGCAGCTTATTAATCAATTTTATAATGAAAGCATCTTTCTTCACTGGGTAGTTTTTCATCTACCTTATACAAATGAAGGGCTGTGATATTCATATCATCTAAGTTACCTATTGTAAAGAATTTAGTGAAAATAGAAATTAGCCATCCTCCCATTTCTCATAATATTTCTAGATAACTGATGACTGTGTAATACACTTAATGTAGAAGGAATGCAAGTGTGCTGGCATTAAATGATAAGAAATTGATTTCCCTCAATACCACGTATTGTTTTATTTTAATACGATCCCAGACATTCAGGTTTACCATTGCCTCCTCTGATAATGGACTTTTAAAATGCATGTGTTGAACTGCTATTCTTATGTAGTGCTTTCTCCGTGGACTGCCTTTATCACAATTCAAAATATCTGTTTTAGAGAACTATATTTCTAGAATACAATGGAAAAGGGAATTTCTCAGAGAAAAATGCATTTAACTCTTAACAGTGTTAAAAAAATGATTCCTCCACTTCACTGTTTCATGTTCAAAAACAGACCTCGTGTCCTGAAGTGTAGAAAATCATCTTACTTGAACTCCTCTTCCATTCCATAAGCTTCCAGGTGATATTTTGACCCTGTGATTTGGGCTTGCAGTGAGTGTGTTGGACAGGCTTCCAGCACAACATAATCTCTGCTGTTGTGAAAACTCAGGCTATGGGCAGCCAGAGCTCAGTGTCCACTCACCCCTGCTCGCTGCCCACTATGTTCAGCATCTGTACCTGAGTAAATGTCTGAAGCTTGAAAGCTGTGACTGGAGGGTTTGCCCCTGACTCCAGGGGAGCTCATGGGTGGACAGACACTGCACTTGTGGAAACGTCCAATGCAGGATGTATTGAACACCCACCGCAGGTATCCTGTGTTCACAAGCATGGATACCTATTAAAGCTTCAGCAACAGCTACGCAAAAGTGTTGAACACTGTTCAGTGCCTAGAGAAAGCTTCACCATGCAAGGTGAAAACAGAGATATAAGGATTTCTGAACAAACTGGAAATAGGGGCTTAAAACACAAACTGATAGGAATACATCTTTGGCTTTGGGTTTTCTTTGCCTGTTTGTAACGACAGTGTATTTGTTCCATGAAAAACACTGAAGTACAGTCAACATTGCTTGCAGTCCTTGGCATGCTGGCAGAAGTGGATGCTTTATAAATAAAATCCTGAACATTATACAGTTAGGCATCAAGTATCCAAGTAATTTTCTGGATCTTAATTCTGCTATTTGTTGATTTTCAGATGGATTTCAGGTACCAGTAATCCCTAAATTATGGGGGCCTCTACTCTCCTGGGTAGCAGGATCTGTTGCTATCCCACTGCTGAGGTCAGCCCCTCAACAGCAGATGGGACTCATTTATGAAGCAGCTGGCAACAGTCCAGCCCTCTCTCATTCTCTCCGCATCTTTCTCTTGTAGAGGAGTTATGTTACTGTGATTATATTTTCAGTTGCTTTTCCAGTGTGATGCAGCTACACCATCCAAAAATTATCTGGAAGCTTGACTGTCTACAAATATGGGCCCAGATGTCCAGCTGAGATATGGCTTCCTACCTCTGCCAGTGTTGCAGCTGCAGCTGGCCTCACCCATGAATTAAAGAGTTATCAGGCAGCTCCATTGTATCTCTCTTTGGATCTTTAAACTTCTATTTAAAATCCAGAAGGCAATGAAAAGAGTGCCACTAACCCTGTGCCCTTTCTGAAATCCTTTTGCACGGTCCCTCATCTAGGTACCAGCACACCTCATACAGCAAGGGAGCTTAATTAAATTTTAACATGGTCACTGCAGTATTAGATGAGATTATATAAACATTGCTTTCTTCTTTCAGATGAATATGCTAATGAGGCTTCAAGAGGCAGCCAACTATTCGAGCGCACAGAGCTGTGACAGTGATAGCACCAGCCACCATGACGACATTTTGGATTCATCCCTTGAATCAACTCTCTGAAAGGGAAAAATCTTGCTGTAGGATGATGGTAAAATCTGTTACCACTAGACCACTGCCAGTATTAAAGCAGCACACCAAGGTCTCTGAGTAAGAATGGTGTGTGTAGGGAGGAGGGAGACCTAACTCTGCAAAGTCAGGAAGAGAAATCGAAGTGGAAAGCTTGAATTAGTTTAATTTCAAGGCATTTCAATACCTATGGAGCCAAGCGAGACTCCATTTGTCAACTGGAAAGTGCCCTAGACCAAGGGCATCTGAGCAGATTGCACACGTGTTAGCCAAACTGGAATATTTTTTTTCCCTTATCCTCCTTCTCTTTCTCTGTCTCTCTGTGCTTCTCTGTATAAGTTTACAGAGAAACTTCTTTGAGATTTTTTTTCCTTTAGTTTACCCTGAGGTGCTGCATGAACAATGCAGTCATTTATCTTCTAACCTCTGTTGTGCCACATGGTGCTGGTCACAGGATGGCAGCGGTGTTTGTGTTATACACTACTGCCCATTCCAAAATGAGTGAAAGATGATAGTAACTCAGAAAGCACAAGCAGTATTGTGCAATCACCAGATAACATGACTGTGATATGCTGGATAAGTGCCAATTTAATTCTAACTGCCATGGTCACGGTGATGCGCTCCATCAAGTTTTTAGTACACAAGTCACAGATTTTATAAAGTTATTTTTACCACAAGGGTCTTTTTTAACCACCTGCCCACTCCTTAACAACAGTTTTCTACCAATTATTAACCAACACTGATTAAAGGCTTTTTAGGGCTTCATTTGTTTGAGCCTTTTCAGTGAAAGAAGGAATATTTCTTATGGTGCTGTCTCACTGCCTTAAAACAGATTTCTAGAACAGTTTTACAGTTGGTTTAATTCCTAAACCATTGGTAATTTACACTGTTTTTTTCTTCATTTACTAATGAGAAAACATCAGTTAACATAGTAGCCTCATATCTGTATATCATGATTTTTTAAAGTAATGGATACGAGAAAGAACAGTTGCTATATAATATTTTTATCTTGTGAATAGATTTCTCTGCCTACCCTCAGAAGTACACAAGGAACCTAAACCCACTTTCACTGCCACCTAAATGCTGACAAAATAGGCTCAAATCCATTTGGTCCCATGAAACGGAATTTTTGGGAGGATAGATGTTTTGAATACTTATCCAGCAGAGCTGGATGCACTTGATGCAGCATGAGCACAAATATATGGGTTTGTTTTTTTTTTTTTTTCCTTTTTCTAGTTTCAGCATGTTGTTTTGATTGCTGTAGTTGTACATGAAGAATTCAGCATAAAAGAACACTGAAGCAGTGATGTCCACTGTGGAAGAGGAAGAGTTTATACTGTAAAAGTGGGTTGGTTTTGCACAGTCTACTGGGTGGGTATTGTAAATATAGAGAAAAAGAAAAAAAAAGAAAAAAAAAAAAGCCTTGCACAAATCAAATCAAAAACAAACAAACAAACAAAAATTGTATTTTATTCTGTTGGTGTTAAGAGATGTTTCACTTGCTGAGATTTCCTGTATGTTGCAAACAAATACAGAATGCAAAACCTAAAAGCTCTTATTACCTGGTGTGTTTGTCCTGTACTCACAGTTGTTACGACTATGCAGGAGCTGTCAATGCTACAGTTAGCACGTTTCAATACCTGTATGAAACCAATACATTTTGGGGGGAAATGTCTGAAAATGTTTTAAGTTCATAAGTCACGGCAGGCTACAACCAGACTGCATCTGGGCTGCTCAGAGTAACTGGAAACACTCTTACCACAAGAGCCATGAGGTTAAAATAGGTGCACGTGAACAAGAAGGTACCTAAGGGCTCTGGCATTGTGTAGTCATGTACTGTACACCTCCGTGGATGTTATTTCGGGATGTGTATCTGGTGCTATTCACTCCTCGTGGCCGCCCTGTGGCCACCTGCTGTAACTTAAAGAAATCAATGCAGTTTCCAAATGGCACTGAGCTGCATCACTGAATCTAGAGGTTCCTACACGGTGCTATTGCCCTAATAAAACTCTGAATTAATGCACGTGGGATTCAGTCTGACCAACATCGTGCCCCCCAAATCTGGATCCATTTCTGATGCAAAATGTCAGTTCATACACCTTGACTGACTCAAACTAAGCAAAGCTGCTCTTTCTTGTACCTGTGCTCTGAGCAAACCTGCAAATCTTTTCCTGCCGTATTTAGCTCACAAACACACAACATTACATATACAAAACTTCCTGCAATACATCTCAGTGAGTCCACCTAGTTTACAACTCAGAAATTGTTTGTGAAACATTTGTCTGTACACATTTTATATTTTGTACATTTTTGATGTAACATATCTTGTAAATAGACAGAAACAGTGAAATAAATCATCTGAAAATTTTTGTAGTCTTTGTAAAACCCTAATAATAAGTATTTGGTGTCATCGGACTTAACTGGATGATGTATTTTCTATTGGTTTATTGTTCCTCTAGCTTGTAAACCAGCTTGCGTATATTTTTTTTGCAGGTGTGCACACTGTATCTGTCTAAATTATTACTTTGCCATTAAAGTGGAACTATTTATTGAAAACACAGTCTGGTGTTTTTGCAGTCAGGATTACTTAACAGATATTATTTCAAATTGTAGGAGACTGTTGTGTGCCCAGTGAATGGGACGGCAGACGGAGACGAGAGATCTCTGAAGCTGGACCCTAGAATTTAGAGTTTATTGCAAAGGGCGTGGTTGCAAGCTAGGACCCTGCTTAGAGCTGCCAGCCACAGCTCAGAGCAGGCCCAGGAGGGGGAAAACAAAAGACTGAGGAGCAAGAGATAAGAGCAGATAAGAGCAGCAAGAGAGCAGGAGCAAGAGAGCAAGAAAAAGCAGGAATAAGAGAATAAGAGTAAGAGTAAGAGAGCAAGGATGAGCAGGAAAAAAAGGAGTGAGGTTCTTGTTACAATGCAATAAATCCTCTTCTATGTTGAATATTCTAATTTCCACTAACCAATCTACTACAAGATACGAGTTCTATGGCATTTACATACAGCCTATAAGAATCCTTACATTACCACACTTATCAGCAAGCAGAGGGTCTTGCTTATCTAAACAAGAGGGGATTACTCTCAGCTGGACATACCAGCTTTTCAGTTGTTCAGCAACTAAGGCTTGGTATGTCAAAGGTTGCTTTCTTTTCAATCTCGTTTACAGTTTCCATATTCTTAAAATCTTTTGTCAGGCAATCATATTTATAAGGCTTTCCTGTTTCATCTTTCCCAACACAAATATATCAACATAAAAACAAAATGACACACATAAGGATGTGATTTTTTTGTATTGAGCAGAACTAATCTCTGTAGAAGCAAAATTAAGTACTGTTTCCAGTTTCAATGACTCAACAGGATTTTGAATGGCAGTTTACTTGGTGGGTATGGGTTGTGCCTCTCAGAAAAAAACTTCACAATCTCCCCATTCTCAGGATTATTTTAAAACAAGCCTATTGATTTTAGTGATGAAAAATCTGTCCAAAACCAGTGAAGTGTAATGCCTTATTTTGAAACTCTAAGAACTAAGAGCTACTTCCTTAGTAGGTATACATCAATATTATTTGACAGAATTCAAAGAAAGTATAATTTTCTTAGTCACCTAATCATAGAATTTGAGGTAGGAAGAGATCATTATGTTCATGCAATTTGCAGCACCTCAGTTGTAAATCTCAGCAGCAGGTCTGTAATTTCTCCTGGAAGTGCAATATCCCAGGAAAGACCTTTAGACATTCTGGTACAGAGCAGAAGATTCATCACCTCGTTAAAGATGTGAATAATTATTCACTGGGTGGCTTGGGTTTTAAGGGCTTTATTTGTAGTTAAATCTTACATATCTCTCTTTCTAGAGAATAATATCCCATACTGTCCTTTGTTATGCTCTTTTTTATTATACTAAAAAGCCAGTTACAATCAAAAACCTCTTTTACATCTTTTATGATAGTTTTCTTTCTTTGTCTTTTTGATAAGACAGGCAGCTTGCTCATTCCTAGCTTTTCACAATAAGCCATGCCTTTCAGACCTCAGCATCTTTATTTGCAGGACTTTCTGACTATGTGGTTTATCAGATAGTCCATTCTGAAGTGTGGGTATGAGAGTTGCACACAGCATTCCTGTCATGGTTCTACTTTTGCTATAAACAGAGCTAATATCACCTTCCTACTCCCACTTCATATTTTCCCTGCTTAGCTTTCAGGGCTGACATTCACTCTCTAATTGCATCATCCCACTGCAAACTCATGTTCAGCTAATTATCTACCAAGACCCTGACTTCTTTTCATGTTCTATCATTTTGAAATACTTAGTCCAATCCTGTCTATATAAACTATGCTCTTTCTTCCTTAGATATATGAGTGCAAATTTATCTGTATTAAAACAGGCTATTCAAATCAGCCCACCCTACTAAATGATTAATTCTCTACAATTATCATCTAATTTACAACTTCAGCAGCTTTCATAATTTCCAAAACCTGCACTGTCATTTTACTTTGAGTTTGTACATAAAGGTAATAAGTTATGTTTTGTCATAAAGAGCAGAGCCCTGTTGAATCCTGGTAGGACCTTCCATTAAGATTTCCTGTTTACAGCCACAATGTTTACAGCTACTCATGACGTGGATATATTTGTATTTCAGTTAATATGGATATAAGCATACAAAGCCAAGTGTATATAACATTACAGGAAATATATGATGAGTTACATGGCTTCTCCAAGGATGGATCAGATTAGTTTCTGCTGAAAATGACATATGTAGAGATGATCTTCCACAGAAAAAGGACTAGACTAGGGCAATCTCAGTATGCCTTTCCTATAATTCAGTGCTGCAGTCATTGCGCATTGTCCAGCTGCCATTACTTAAGGGAAATGGTATGAAATTTAGTTGTTAAACTCATTCTGTGTCACCTGTCTCAGCCTATCTACCTGTTAACCTCTATCTGGAGACCGGCTTGGTGAATGCCCAGGTTCCCCTGGCAGAAATGGGATGGTGCAGCCTCAGAAAGTGTTTTTAGCAAATTACTTGAGACACTGCTCTTGCTTTCAAGAACTCATTTTTTATGCTATCATTAACTAACTACAGTGTTTCTCAGCATGTGCTTTTTCTTGATAACTGAATAATGTCAGACAAATTAAATGCTACCACGAAGTTTGGCAATGCAAGAGCTCCAGATGCAATGTCATGGGGGAAATCTAATACTGGTAATAATACTAGTAGCAGAAAATAGAATCTATCATGAAAGATAAATTAACTAAAGCCAAGGTCATGTGACCTTGCCTTTCTACACTAAACTGCATTTACTGTTTTTTGTTCAATTGTAACCTTAAACAAATGTTGATAAATACCAATGAGAGAGCACACTGAATAACCATGTCTATAGTAAAAAATTCCATAAATGAAATAATGTTTCACCTTTGTTAGTGCATTTACTTGTTTTTTCAGCAGTTTTTGTTAAATTAGATTATACAATTTAGGAAACTTAAATGCATCTTGACAATTAAATGCCAAACCTGGAAGAGAAGACACCTGGTAACAAAATAAAGCATTTATGTGCTGACACATAACTAGCACTAATGATTTTATCATGCCATATATGGATGACTCTGACAGAACAAAGAAGCAGACAGAATACATGTTACCTGTATGACAAAAGCCCAAGGACTTAGGACTGAATGAAAAAGTAATTTAAATTAGTGAACTGTATTTTAACACTGATAATTCAATACGCCTTAAATATGTCTTGCTGCACTCTGCAAGTGTAGTGAAAAGACATACACAGTGTGAAAACAGACTCTTCAGTGCAGGTAAGCTGTTCCACTCATTTATTCCACATGCCAGAAAGAGATAGAGCTGTACAGCAGTTCCTGAGCTACCAGACATGATTTGGTGGCAGAATGAATCTTTTAGCTCCATCACATTACCACACACTTCATGTAACTGCCATGATCTTTAGCATACTCTGTCCCTGCTTTTCCTGGTCAAGCTAGTGGCACTGTTTTGAACTAATGGTATTGATTCTTGATTGTGTCTGTGCAAAGTCACACTGGAGGCAGAATTTGCATCTTAACAGAACTAACATTACAACGCAAATGTATTTTTTATCTAGAGGAAATAAGAAACCTAAAAGCTATATAAGAAAACCTTTTTGTCTCCTTAGTAATTACTGTGCTTAATCTCAATACTACTTAATGTAGTAGTTTTCTATTTCTGCTTTTGTAGAGTCTCAAATACTTTATAAATAGTTTTCTTGTAAAAACAACTTACATTTCCAAGTATAAAATTATACTTCTTGTTTGAGAGCTACCAGCCTGTTTAATAACAAACTACATCCACACACAGTAAATTTCATCTGTAGCTTAAGGATCTCTGGGGTTGAATAACATGTTTAGTCTTGCTATGCATTCTATCATGTTCTTTAATTTCTGTCCTGAATATAGGGTTAAACATGTGAAGTGCTTCCCTAATTTCAGCTTCAGTGTCTACAATTTATTCCTTCATAAACTATCATCTTCAGAGAATAAGATGATCAACTAACTGCTGCAAGATTCATCTGAACATTGTAGCAACTGTGCAGAGTATTACACTCAAGAATTATAATACAAGTGAATGCTTAGGCACAGCATTCAGTGGTTTGCCATTTTGCCAGTTGTACTGTTGAGTAAGACCTTCAGACCATGCTGATAATCAGAATGGAGGGAGGCCTCCTCTTTTTCTGGAGTGGAGCAGCTGCTGGCAATAAAGCTTAACTGCCTATTTTTAACTACAAGACAGTAGAGAGGTTACTCCACCCAGAGAAAGACAGACAAGCTATAGCATAATGTTGCAGGGCACGCTGGAAGAAATGGTTCATACTGAAAAGATAGCACTATCATTCAGCTGTTACCATTCCTTGGTAAGTCAAGTAACTTTTTAAACTAAAATAAAAACAAACTTTAAATTATATTTTCTAACCAGATGTCAAAGATATGGTGGGAAGGAGGGGCAGTTATTTCTGAACTAAGCACTAATCAAAGTGTAAAACATTAGACTGAATTCCAGAATGAACTTTAGAACAAATATCCATGCTTTAAGGCCTATTATAGATCTCTGCCTAATTCTTGAGGACATACTATGATGCACAGAAATTTCACCTATGTCCACATAACCCTCCATATTTGTTCAGTTATGCCAAGTCCTGTTCTTGTCCTTTCTCTGAGGCTAAAGTAAGATCAAGAGAATAAAGGAGGGTCTCGTTGCTTTGCCTATTTGTGTCTATGAATTCTCTCCCCTCAGTTTTATTAGCAGACCTGCTGAACACCAAACCACAGCTGGTCAGGAAGTTTCCACCTAACAAGGCTGTCCTTTGAAACCAAAATGGTGCACCAAAGAACGTCAGAGTAACTAAACTCTGAATGTACCACAAGCAGAGAATATTTTTGTCCTGTCCTGCCAGCTCCCCAGGATGCTTCAGAACCAGAATTGCAGAGATCTGCAGCTCTGGTGAAGTTTATGAGCCAGAGCAGGAACCTTCTTGATACAGTGACAAAGATGCCTGTTGCAGGAATTCAGGTTCTCATTCCCCTGGAAGCTCCAGCAGCCCAAGAGGGTAGGGTACCCTGGCATCCCTCACTATGAATACCCACACTACCCACACCTCCCATGTCCTGAAGCTGATGATGGGGTAAAAATTGCTAAAATGTACAGAAGGAGGAGGGTACATTGTTCTTATCATTTCCAGACAATATGAGCAAAACCACCTGTTCCTTCTAGAATGAAAGCCTGGAGAATTTCTTCCCAGAGGTAATTTTTAGATAGTAATACTGAAATTATTTCCAACACATACACATGGAGGGTGTTACTGTAAGATAATTTCTATATGGATTCAGCTTTTTGATAACATTGAGTCCTTAACAGACTGCAGTGGCAATGGTAGCTTTTTTGAGGCAGACTTTGCAACTTGCTCTGAGGACTGACATTTCCAAAGAAAGGAAGGCATTTTGTCAGAGGATTCCAAGCATTGAAGTTTTAACCTTTTTTTTTTTCTCCTTGGATCCTTTCACAGATAAGAAAATATCTCTTTTCACCATCACAGGTCCTTCCCCTCCCTCAGCATTTTGTTAATTCCTCTCTCAACCTTTTTGCCATTTAGTGCATCCCTTCTTCTTTTGCCTTTCTCATACATGTTACTCTTCTCTCTGCTGTTCCCACTGATGCTCAGTTTGGCTCCCTTTCTCTGCCTGACACATTTCACGTGTCCATCTCCTCACTCTCCAGAAGGCTGCTGGCTGCTCAGAGTGTGCAAGGACAGCATCCTTTTCTGGCTCTGAATGCTGAGCATATGCTGTCACAGCTGAGCAGAGTGTGGCAATCACAATCCAGCCAGCAGCATCCCCTCCTGGACGCTGCCTGAGTGCTGACTCCTCTGCCAGTGCCATGGCAAGACCCGCTGCAGCAGCAGGAGAGGTCAGCAGCCTCTGGAAGCCCTGTACCTTAATAAGTTTGCAGTGAAAAGCTGAATGACTTGCAAGGTCATAGCCCCTCAGTACTCCCGTCCATTTCTCTATTCCCCATCTCTGCTGAGTGAGGAATATTAAGTTAAAAATCAACCTTTTACTCCCTTTAGTACTCTGCCAAAACTAAATAGCTCATATTTTGTAGCCTAGAGGAAGACTATGGGATGTTAGATGGGAGACACACAGTTATCTAGGATACAAGACAGTGGGAGCAGAGGCTCCAGAGTTATTCTTCTGCTCTCAGACTGTCTTTGCAAAGGAGTTTTATTCTCTTTATGGTTGGCTAAAGAAAAAGAAGGATATCAGAACTGCCACTTTTATGATCAAGAAAGGTGAATTTTTATTGTAAAAAATGGTAGAATTTTTCAATTTCAGAAGTTACAAGCCCATACATCTCATCTTGAAAGTGAGGCAAAGTCTCATGGGTAATTTGAAAGAAAATTAGAAATAGTCATGTTACTATAGTGATATTTGTTAAGTAGTCATTAGCTCTGGGCAAACACGGAAAGTATTTTTCCATGGTTGTCACAGGAGTTATATTGATCACGTAATATTATTTAATACTTTCTTAGTGATTTTGAAGCATCATGTTGAAGTACTTTACAAAGGTCAGGATGAGAATTATTATTAAGGAGTGAATGGGAAAGAAATCTCATTAGCAGCAGCAGGGTGCAGATGACAACATAGCACAGCTTCATGTGAGGACTGTGTGTCAAGGTGCTGCTAATGAAGAAAGCTCTAGAATTGACTGGCACTCCTACTGCCTATCATCTCTTATTTCAGAGTGTATTCTATATAATATGTAGCTTTTAAACATTTTTTTGATTGTACAGTGCAAAATACTGCTTTCAATATCTGATAAAGAAGATTCTGGGAAAGCCTTTTAGATCCACACAGTTGCTCCTAGAAAGTATGAAAGTATGTATGTGAGAACATATTCAATCATATGTCCACATATGGAAAAAGAGAAGGAAAAAATAATCATTGGATTTGGGGATTTTATAAATGGGAATTTCACAAGGCTGTTGATTTACTTAGTTGGTGAAGGAGGCTGAATTCTATTTTCACTGGTGGCTCAGGGTTACCTGAGAAGACTTCGTGTAATCCCTTGACAGCTTTAAAACTTATGGTAGTTTGTGACAGTATTCCTCAAAATTTCTATGCTCAGAGTTAAATGAGAGAAGGTAAGCATCTCTCATTTAGATTCTCTCAGAGCAGCATTTATGTCTCTGAATTCAAAATTTCAGGTCTGCCTGTTATCTGGACTTGGAGGCCTCCATGGCTTAGTAGAGCAGAGATTTCCTGTGTGACTTTAGGAAGCAGAAAAGATTAATCACATCATATACTGTGATTTAATGTTACATCTGCAAATGAGATTTCCAGGCAACTGCTAGACATGTGGTTTTGGATCCCATATTTCTAGTTTGATAACTGTAATCTTCGATATAACTCATTTATGGACTAGTCCAGTCCAGCCAAAAGACCCCATTTCATTAGGACATGGTTAGGCAGACATTCTGGCAGCAGCAGCAGCTTCTGTAACTCCATTAAACATGCTCAACCTTGCTTTTCTCAGGAGATGGCAGCAGTAGCATTCCTGAATTGGCTGCAATCATTCCCATTTACTTTGAGTGGCATGAGGTATAAAGCAGTAGTAAGGTGAGAAACAACTTCTTCCCCCTGAAAAATCCTCCCTGCAGCCGTGTGGAGCATTGTGCTTAGAAATAGAGACCTGTGGGTGTTTTGTGCAATGAGAGAGATGGTTGAAGGGGTACAGATAAAGAAATATGAGTTAGCTGGGCCTTACCTGAATATTTTGTATGTAACCCAAAATAAGTCTTTTACTTTTTCAGCCATCTAAACAAGGAACCTTAAGCAATGCTGTGGCAGGGTAGCACCATTGCATCTCACTGCTCCCAACTCACCTACAAAGGTCCCCTCTGTTGACAGAGCAGAGGGCTGATGGAGGGTGAGAGTCGACTGACAGTGCTTGTGCTGGTGAGCAGGATTTCACTTTGCCATAGGAGATGAAGATGAAGCAAGGGAAAAAAGAGAAGATAGGCAGCAACATGACAGAAGCAGGCAGGAAGCAGAGAAGGCTATTTTATATTTTAATCCATAGAGGGTTTTTTTTATGCTGTATTGGGAGCGCCTGAGCACTTACATACCATGACAAACAACTTTCATGTCTTGTTTGTACTATAATCCTTCCCTCAGAGGGAGAAGCAGGGGCAGAACATTTTGTTTTCTGAAGACATTTTCATCTGTTTTGTTCTAAATCCACATGCTGCAGTGAGACTGGAGTGGTCAGATGTGGGTCTCTGGCAGCAGTAGGTGTGGAGCTCACCTTCAGTGTGATGCTCCTGGTGGGGCATGCATGGGCAGGGTACATCCTGCCCACAGAGATCCTTTGCACCAAATGCACAGAGAGGTGGAGGAGTCTCTTCCACTCAGATGTGCAGAGTGAGATTTATTAATATATCTTGGGCACAACTTCACTAGTATTTTTTTATTATATCAATGTGTTTTCTTTTAAATGCTATTAAAAGCTTATATGCAGCTCAGAGAGAGGTTTGCTATGTATGCAGCATCCTGATTTCCAGAGAAAGGTAGTTCTTTTACTCCACGATAATGCGGAATTTTCTAGGGCTGTGGACTTTACACTCATATATATCACAGAGCCTCAGAGCAGCTGATAGGTGACAAAAGCAAGAATAAACATTACCCTGCCCTTACCCTCCACTGTTTGTAAATTGTAAGCTGTGCTCCATTTCAGCCTGCCACTTTTCATCAGTGCTTTGATCTCATCCAAGTATGAGATGGTATTGATGGCAATGATATCTGTGACAAAAGATGAGTTATATGTATTTTTCACATACAGTTGCACATGAGACCAGACTTATTGTTCTTGGTTAGGAAAAGCCCTCAAAATGTCCTTTAATTATTAATGTAATGGCTACTCAAAAAACAAAAAAAACAAACCAACAAACAAAAACCCCACAAACAAAGAAAAAAATGGCAGGCAAGACCATAATGCTGTGCTTTTTTCCTACATAGTTCATGTAGGAATCCCACGTAGGAAACAAGTTTTGCTACACAGAGATGGTAAGTTGTCTCAGATCATAGTCAGACCCTACATCCATTTCTGCTGTCTTGAATAGACTGTAGGTTGCTCTTAAACTCAGCAGTGCCTGAGTGTCTGATCAGTGCTCAAATACCAAGTGAGCCTTGAAGCTGCTTGAGTGCATCATCTGTGGTTAAGTATTTAACAGGAGTTGTTGTCATTATTTTTACTAACCCATCCAATAAATCTGGCACATCCCAAGCCTTCTGACGCACACACAGCTTTCTTCTGCCTGATGCTTACAGAGGGTAAAAAGGATAGGTTTTGTGTAGGCTCCAACAGGAAACCTGTAGATTTTAGGTATACCTGTGATCTTAAAAGAAAAAAAATTTAAAATTCAGGGGAAGGAAAAAGGAGTTGCATATAAGCCACATTTGCTTTAAGGTGGAGAAAGGAAGCGTCAGAGTTATTTATTCATATCCTTGGGGCGCCAAATAGCTGAATAAGGAAGAAAAACTGAGTTTCTTCAGGGTAGGGCTTTTTCCTTTCTTCTTAATGCTCCTAAAGAGACACCTTCTAAGAAGGACAAAGCAGGTGACTTTGAGGAAATAAACTTAATATGTTTTCTAAAATTATATACCTTACCCTTTTCCAGAGCAGGCATGTCAAGAGCTGGAGTTGATACATGCAGTTTATGTGACAGCTGAAGAGTTATCATTGAAGAAGGCCATAGCCAAGACTGTGATAGCAATTATCCATAGGCCAGAAGAAACAGAAAAGGCTACAGAAGAAGAGATATTTTGTGGGATCAGCAGTCTTTACTCTTCTGATTTCTAATGGTTAATGGTGTGGTGAGGTTTCTGCTTTGTTGTTTCTAGGTGTCACAGCAGGATCCTGTCAGGATCTAGTTCTCTGAAGCTGAGAAACAGAGGTCATTGGTGGTAGAGATAGGGTTTTGAGAGAATAATTTACAGAAATCTTAAATACTTGCTATTAAATAACTACTCTCAATTGTCAGAATATTTTGTCTCTTTTGTCTTTGAAAGTAAAAATTGAGCAAGAGGACAAAATGTATCCTCTTCCCAGCTAAAATGGTAGATTGTAGGACTAAAAAGCTATGTAGAGATCAAAATGAAGATGGTGAAACACTGGAAGAGCTTGCGCAGGTGTTCTAAACATGAAAGGATATGACCATGAGCAGCCCGTTCCAACTGCTAAGTTAAACATGATTTGAGCAAGGAGCCTGCAATGTAAGCTTTAGAAGTCAATTCCTACTTTAGTTATTTTGTGATTCTTGTAAAGAAGGATCAGAAAAGAAATATGTCCATGAAGAGTGACTTTATTTACTGAAATGAAACACTGCATCTAGCTGCAGTCAACAGCAATTTTGCTCTGAAGAGAACAAGTAGGAGAAGCAACAGTTCCTTTGTACAATTCTTTTCAATATCTCTTCACTGCATTCCAGAAGAAAGAACTCAGATAATATTCCCATTTTCTGAACAGAAGCTTTTCATCCTCTTTAATCAATCATCTGTGCCTCAGGCACCCTCTTCTTTACCAAATTTTCAACTTTGTTGCAAGATGTGCTGATTGCTTCCCATGGTGAGACCCAGAGATGCTCCTTGATTATTTTAAGGTGTGTGAGGTGGAAGAGTGAATTCTAATGGAAATGTTCAACGTGTTAAATTTAGTGAGTGTGGTAGACAAGAGCCTGACAGCCTTACAGACTTGTGATCTGGTAACACTCTGCATCTAGGAGGGGCAGCATTTAGGACTATAGCACTATTTATTGTGATTATTCATGATGTGGGAATGATCAAAACAGTAACAAGTAATAGCATTTCGTGGTTTGTAATGTCTGGAGGTGGTCACCTCCAGAATATGGAGGTGATTAGATTTTCAGAGGATTTGGGGAAAAAAAGAAGGCGCGTAATGACAAATGAAAAATTCTTTAGAAAACAGAATTATTTCAGTCTTTAATAAGAATATGGAATTATTAATTGCTAAGTTCTCAATTAATGGTAAACCTTGAGCATTTGTGAAAAACCTCTGCAGTGATTCACAGTGGTAATTCAAAAGGCATCTGGATTGCTGGGAATTATGAAAAATTGAATTTAAAATATTTAATTATTATTATATGAAATAATACTTTATATTCAGCTGGTATGCTGATGATTCCCATTTAAAAAAGGATAGTGGAAGAAGAAAATTATTAACAGTATGTGAGTGGAGGTGAATAGTCAGGGAATTCTTAAAAAAGAAAAGATCACTAAAAGTATTATAAGCCATGAACAATAATACAGAATAAAAAATTAATGCTTTTAATTTCCTCTTTCTGTCCTACAAGTGAGGAAGGAGGAGGACAACCAGTGAACCAAATTATGAGTTAACAACCTGGCACTGTTGGTAGGCAGGATGCATTATACAAACACAGCTGGGCAAAGGATATCAGCCACAAGAGTCCAAGGGTCAGGACAAAGAAACAATGTGCCTGGAAAAAAGGAGATTCCCATTAGGTCCACAAGCATTTATTATGAACTGCTGAAACACAATGATCAGAATCCCTACCAACACTACACGTTTAGCTGAGTACTGGGCTCTCTGTCTTTTTACTGGCTGTACTGTTACTCTGGAAAGCTCTGTGGGTATAGCAAAGCAGATCTCTTTCAAAACCCTGGGATGATGTCTGGCACAACAAGGAAGGAAAATCCTGCATGCTTCCAGTCTTCTCTTGCTGTGATGCTATTCTTTTGCTTTTGTGGCATGGTTTATTTAAAGGGGGAAAAAAAAGGATACAACATTGAAAGCACAAAGGCAGCCAGGACTCACACCACCTGTTTTCCCCTGGTGCTTTTGTGTAGTGTTCAGCTGGGTAGACTTTGGCAACAGAAATGCACATTCATTGACACAACAGGTGGTTTTAGCCACAGCCTTCAACTTTGTTTAGCTATTATCATAGAAAATCAGTTTTGCTATGACTTTGTGCCTGTAATATTACAGCAGTTCACCTTAATTAGACACAGAAACTAACTTTAAAATCCCTGTTGTCCTTCTAGATATAAAGATCAGCCAAAAATCTTATGCCTATGCTAAGTATTTGAGATTTTGGTCTACTAGTTTGTCCAGTGAGGACATGAAGATATGCTGCAAGCTGAACTGACAGAGCGTTGATGAGCTTGTTAAAAAATCACAAATAAGGAACAACAACAAAATTGTGGTGAGCTTTTATTTGCATTTGACACAAACTTATGATTTTAAGGAACATTTTTCATTTATTGGACCTATTTAGGCATTCTTCCCCCTCTGCAGACGTTTCACTTCTCAGAAATCTATTTCTCAAGCATGTACTCATAAGCTATGACTATGCCATCTTTTAACCTTTCTTATCAAATAAATTCCAGAAATCTTGCTCTAAAACTGCGTTTTTTACTCTGTTATACCATCTCATGGTTCCTTTCTGACCCAATTCTGATTTACAAACTCCCATTTTGAAATCTGAGCTTAGAAACTAGACAATCTGTTCCAGGCAATGTCATTCATATCACCTTCTAAATCCTTAAAATTTACCCTGGTCATTATTACCTTATGGGTGTTACTCCTGTTCAAAAGGTTTTAACCATGTCTAGTATCATTCTTCTGGAAGAGTCTGAAGTTATTCAGTTTGCCCTATTTACTCCTTTTTAAAGAATAGAATTTCTCAAGTAGTCTAAGATTGCTAAAAGATTTCTGTGATCCGTTTTCACTTTTGAAAAGTTCTCGCATTGTAAATATTCTGCATTTTGCAAATTGCTTCCATTGAATCATTGCTGTTTAACAATCCTAAAGCACTCTGGAAAAGAAAGTATTTTGTGACTGTATGACACAATTTTACTATTTGCTTTTCTTTCCTTACTGTGGATAAATGTAGTTCTACATTTTGCTTTATATCTATGATTATTGGCAATTCTATCTTATCTATTAATTCTTGGAATTTTCTTTATTCAGACTCTGCTTTATGAACTTATAATCAATTCATATTTTCCTGCAATAGTTTACTTATCCTTTAATCTTACTTCTCAGTGTTTCTCAATTCCTTGTTTCTGATTCACATAATTAAAAATATCAGAAAGGTGAATATGTCTTGTGAATATGTCTATAATACGCATACCAGAAGACAAATATTTCTAAATATAAATGTAGACATAAGTGTACACACACATAGACACATAAATAAGGGGCTTTGTATGTATAGTTTTATATTCATTGTTGTTTTCATCTGAGTAGAGGGATTACTGGTTTTGATGTTCTTAAATTTCCTGTCATGTTCATGTGGTTCTGTCAAATTACTTTTACAAATGGTTCATTTCCCCAGTTTTTATTTTTAAGTTTCAAGAATACCTCATTGCCTAGAAAATGTTCATTCCTCATTCTGCTTGCACAAAGCAAATATAAAAATCCATTATTTCTTTTGTGCTATGCATCTGCACAACCACAAAGGTCACAGTGAGAGCCTTCCTGTGATGCCAACATATCACATATTATTCCTGGTTTCTGGCCCTGTGATCCAATCCCTAACTTACCTGTCAGGATGAGGCCCAGCACAAAGTTCCTTTGTGTTGAGTGAGCACATCTGACTTAAGGCATAAACATGCAAATAGAAGACAGTATTGGCAGTGTCATGCAGAACAAAAGCTCTCATGATGATGCAGTATTCCCCCATTTCTCTCAGCTATTAGTAGGTGTGTAAGATGCTGCAATATTCTCTCATCTACTCTGGGTTTTTCTGATTGGAATTTATACTAATTCCTATTTGAAGTCTTGGAATAGGTGATATTGTGCAATCCAAGACACTCTGTTACCCACATACGAGACCAATAATTTTTGAGCCCATCAAATTCTTGCCCTTCAGCTCACTTAATTTACCTGAAATTGAATCTACCCAATAGCTGATCATGTCAAAGTCCCAAGACATCTCAGTAATAGTTTTAAGGTGAAGTGTATGCCCTTTAATGAGCAATTCTGATAACTTGTATTCATTAATCAGGTCCCTTATATTGTTTTATATGCAATTAGAGTTTTTTTCCTCCCCATGTGCTTTCATGTCTAGATTAATTTTGATTGCAAACATTATTCTGGCACTCAGTTTCTCTGTCCATCTTTTCTCTTTCTTCTCAGTGTCTTCTGATTGGTTTATCTGGGCTGTCCCCTCAAAGCTTTCATTAAATTCACATAAATTCCACCCAAATCATAAAACCCTTTTACCTTGTGAAAGGCTAATGAAATGCTTTAGCAGAAGAGAGAGCATCAGTCTTATAACAACTAGCTTGCAAAAACAAAGCAGCCAAGAAAAATTTAGTCTCATTCTTCAGGTGCTAGTGAAAGATGAAAAAAACAGAAAAAAACCCTGGCTGTGTTCTACCTTCTGAGTTTCTCTAAAGCAGTCACGGGCCTTGAAGGTGCTATTGGGCAGCATCCTTGGGCCACCACCTTCAGTGTGTCCTCCTTTCAGATTTCACAAGTCTATTGAATCTCCAAGTACACCGGAGGCTACTAGAATGTAGAGGTACCCAGCCAAACTTAAATGAACTCACTTGGCATTATAGTTTGCGATGGCCCCAGCCCTTAAATTGTAATATACTGAAGAAGTAGAGACAATTAACTCACTTTGATTTCTTTACTGCTTGCTCCCCTGCTGCCAAGGCTCAAGCAAGCCTGACCTTTTCTTTCTTCTTCTTTTACTTTTTTTTTTCACTTGTATCAGTTCTGAAAAGCAGTTCTGATACTGAAATACCTCACTGCAGACCTGCCAGTAGCTGTACTTAGAGAGGGACACCTTGTGTCTCTGCCTCAGGGAGATAGCACACCATCTGCTGTCTCGTCCTTTACAGGATGTTCTCTCAATTCCATTTGGGGGAGAAGGCATCACACCAAACTCCATTCTGGTCTGCAAACTTGCTTTAAACATTATATCCTTGAACAAGAAAATAACCTAAACTTTTATTTGAAATCTTTATTTTAGCCCAACACTGACAAACTGACTATTGTTTCTTGAACCTTGATTAATTTTTTTACCTGAGATTTATTTTAAAAAAAGGTAAAAACCAAAAAAATTATCCGAATCCAAACCATAAACTTTCAATGACAGCTAAGTTCTGTTAAAACAGGCTGGACTGATTTTCACAAGTCTGTGTGACTTTTTTGGATAGATGGCATCTTTTTTATATATTCACTCAGTTTTCCTATAATTGAAATTTTTGTGCCTGTGTCTTCCTTTTCTCTTTCTTCACAGTAGCTTTTCTTCCTTCTTGGTCAACTGCCACCCACAATATCAACTGCAGTTGTCTTGTCTACGACCTAATGATCTAAATTTTCCTATTTTCCTCTATGTTGGCAAGAATGAAGCCATTCTTCTCTACCTCTCTGTCCTGGTCCTCAGCTTCTAATTTCCATTGACTATGAGTCATAAATCTCTCTTTCCCATTCCTCAGTGGCTAACTCTTTCTCCTTTGAAGTTTTATCTTATCCTAACTTACTCATCTCTCCCTCTTGGTCAAATTTATCACTCTTCTGGAACAGCTATCATTTTGCATTTTATACACTGGCTTATGGTAGGGAAAACCCCAGCACATCCATTATCAGAAATAACCACTTTGGTTTATGATTTCTGAACTCCCTGGAGAATCTAGCTGTTAAACTTACTTTCAAACTAAGGATTTGAAAAGATATCATATATCAGCATGGGTTTACATATAAACTGAAGACCTATGATGAAGAATCTACAGTTTTGGTTGTTCTGTTTTTATAATTCATCAGAAGCAATATCTAAAATTAGCCAGTGGCCATTTGTAGAGAAGAAATTACTGGATTATATAATATCACTGAATTGTAATGTAAGGAAATTTTCAAGCTCAGTGTGAAATACCTTAACCTTGAGAAGTCATTATATGCCAAAATATTTTGAAAGGGTTTCCAAATGAGATGAAGAGCAAATGTAACTGCTACCTTTTCCATCTCCCTGCCTACAGCAGTAAAAAGTAGTGGTAAATATGGAAAACACTTTCTTGATATAGAGAGCTAGATAGAAATCATCAGCTATTTCTGTGTTCTCATAAATGCTTTTACATGATTTCCAATTTGCATAATTACTTTATTATACTAAACTTGAAATTGATAATCAGATGAAAGAGAAAAGACTTCCTAATAAGTATATTGTTGATGGGACAAGAATAAGTCCTTGAATACAAGAAAAAAAGACTGTAAAAATACTCACAAAAGAACGCAATATAGTTGAATATTTAAATTAATAGAACTACAGGAAGAGTAAGGTGAGGTAAGTAAATAGCAGCCAAGATTTAAACACCCTGTTGTACTTCTTCGTATTGCAAAAGCATGATAGCACTGATGTGGAACAGGACTGCCCAGGCTTACTAGCTCTGAAGATCCACCACTCATAAAATTTTAATAACCTTTATTACATGCAGCTTTTCAGAGATAAAGAGCCTGGCTGTAAAATTACAAGCAGTCTTTGTGGAGTAAAGGATAAAATTGCAGAACAGCATCTGGACTAAGATGAGCTTGAAGAAAATACACATGCTTATTCCAGAATTAATCAGGCAACACTGTAAAAATTTTCATTTTCAATATAAATTAATTGAGGGAGGGAAGGTTGTTGGGTTTTGGTTCATAGCACTCTTCACAAAATCTGATTCCTGCCACAACTCCCTTTGAAGTACAGAGGTGTTGCTATTAAAGTCAATGTCCTATGTTAGTACTCTCAACCAGCCTCTACTTCAATTATTCATACGTATTTCACACTTGAAGGACGTCTGCTCTTGAAAACAGATACTCTATAGGCTAATTTCTAAGCAATTTCCTCCCTTTTATATATATATATATTTAT
>VZTB01006224.1:4651-19729 GCA_013397245.1 Thryothorus ludovicianus | reverse complement strand
TCATCTCCTCCCTTCCCCTCCATAATTGACAAAACAGAAATCAGATGTACTTTTAAAGCTACTTAAAAATATTTTCACATGAATAAGCTGTCTTGAAAAGTTATGATATACTGTTATTAGCCTGTAAACTATAAAGATGGTTTTCCATATCAAGTATTTTAAAGTTTTAAAAGTTCCTATAAATTTATTTTCAGGTGGAACAGCATCCAGGCAGAAGGGATTTTTGGGATGCATTCGTTCATTACGGTTGAATGGAATGGCTCTTGATCTGGAAGAGAGAGCAAAGATAACACCAGGAGTTGAACCAGGCTGTCCTGGACATTGTAGCAGCTATGGTAACCTGTGTCACAATGGTGGAAAATGTAGAGAGAAATACAGTGGATTCTCCTGTGACTGCACTTTCTCAGCCTATGCTGGTCCATTCTGTAAGAAAGGCAAGCATGTCTCTTAGCTTTATCAGTTAATGGAAACAGGATCATACAGTCTAGATCAAAAGCTTCACATTCTCTTAAAGATATGTTTCAATGCTTGCAAAATATTCAGTTTGCATAGTGTAGGTAAATATTCAGCTGAATTTACTCAATATCTGTAAGTTTTGCTAAACACTATTCTTTCAGAGATAACTTCAGTATATACCATTTAAGCAGGAACCACATTACCTGAGAGGATCAGCATCTTCATGCAACTTTTTTGATTCTTTGATACTATAGTAAATCTAGGAACTATGTTTTTATGGTGAAGCATCTAGTTTTTCTGTTTTTCAAATAGTAATCTCAAAACTATGTCTGAGTTTGGAAAATATACCAAGAAACAAGAACTTAAATCTGCTTTTTACTGTAAGAAGAAAGTAAGATCTTTGGAAACAAGACTGAGCCCATTTTCCAAGTATTTTTAAGGTAGTTCTTTTGGTGAAGTTATCATTCTGGTAGATGATCATAAGTCATCAAGCCTGAATTTCAAAAATGGAAGTATATCTAGAAGTTTTGGTGTTTTCATATAATTCAGATTTGCAAAAAAATCTTGCTTCCTCCATGTATTAAATGCATTTTGCAAAGTACTAAGCAGCTTATATTCCATAACTTCATGTTCCTCTAAATTAGCACAAAATCTGCCCTGTCATCACTGCCACCACAAAAGTGAGTGACCCAGCTGAAGGCTTTCTGTATCTAGCACTGCAAATCTAATGCCACTGTATGAGGAATTATGTTTTCTTTCTCTGCATCAGAAGACACTAATAGTTGCACTGTAATATTCAGCAGAGACAGAGTACCTTCTGTTCCTCCAAGTGTAGCATGACCTAAATAATAACTTCCAGTTAGCTTTTGTAAAATACTGGGCCTGATTACAGAAACTTCAAGAAATTTCTCCAACATATGAGAGCTGTGATCCAAAACACTAAGACAGTTGCTTTTAGCAGAAAACAGCCATGACAAATCACAGAATTACAGAAGCCCTCTATAAGTGATTCATCCATAAGGAGACCGTAAGCTAGTTTCTATTTTCCTTTTTCTTCTGCCACCTGACCAATCTCTTCTACCACACGTGTTTCAGGCCAAATCTAATCTATATGTTAGAATTCAAATTTATAGGAGCAGTATACATACAAGACAGATTATATTATGCTTGACTGGGATGATCAATAGAAAATGACCTAGAAAAAAATACACTTCTTTATGAAATAGATATTTAAAACACACATCTAAATTTTTTTTTTTACCCTAGATCAGGTTGTATCTTATATTTCTCTGTAGTTCTCAGTGCTAGTTTCATTTATATTTACTTTTTAGCTTTATCACAATAGTCTAGCCTACATTTTATTTTCTTCTGTGGTGTGGCAGAAGGGAAAAAAAAAACAACTAACCCATCAAAAAAAGATCTCTAGTGTTATTTTGCATGATATTTAGATATTTAATTACTTTTTGTTTCAGAGATCTCTGCCTATTTTTGGACTGGAACTTCTGTGACATACAACTTTCAAGAATACTACACATTAGCTAAAAATTCCAGTTCTCATGCTTCTTCTTTCTATGCTGACATGACACTGACCAGGGAAGCAATTACATTTGCCTTTCGAACAACGCGGACACCAAGCTTACTGCTCTATGTCAGCTCCTTCTACAAGGAGTACCTCTCAGTCATTCTCACCAGGAACGGTGAGTTTTCAGATCGGATGTCTGGAAACACTAATGAACATCACAACTCTCAGCTCACATTCTCTCTGTTTTCCAGACCTGAATCTTGAACTACATATTGTTTCTTTTGATGGTAACTTTGTTTTTCAGCTGCATCAAACAATGCTTTCCACATGAAAAGCATTCCTCCTACTGTACTTTCAACTTTCAGTACTGGTTTTTTATCCTGTTGTCAAAGTGTTTATTTCTGAAAATACTTTAGAAATTTTTTGGTTTTTAAAGTTTAGAAGTGAAAATTAAAATTTAACTGTGCAGTGTTCTACTCATGGGGGCAATTAATTGCCATCCTCAAAATAAATAATGAAATAAAATACTTTTGAAAGTGCATTATCCATTTCTCGAATTAACCAGAGGTCATTTCATTAAAATTATTTCATAAGCTGCTTATATACCTATGGCAATACATATATATATATATATATAACACATATGCAATATAAACAATACATACATATATATAGTTACTGTAAAAATACGTGTAACATTACTGATGTTTCTATTTAAGCAGAACATTAATTATTACTTGGATCTTTCTCTTCCATTCTTTCAACTAGATCTAGGTGGGTTTTTGGGTTTTTTAAGTAAAAAAAAAAACTCCACAGGGTGAGTTAAATCTTTAGGTTTATCAGACTCTGTGCAGACACAGTGGTTCTGTGCTAAAGGAAGGTTCTGTGCTTTCCTAGGCACATATTTGGATGTAGAATAGCTGTATTACCCTCCCTGTCTTGTGACATGAAACATGTGTTGCTTATGACTGTCCTGGGTCTGACATGGGCCTTGATTTCTCGAGCAAGAGACAAAAGCTGTGATCAAACTGCAGCTGAAAAGGAATTTCTGACCAGGAAATTTCATTGCCCCTGTGTTCTCCTCTGTCTTTTTGTGATTATTTTTGTACAGATGGTATTCTGGGAATTAACAGTAAGGAATGGAAAGCAATCTAGGAGTTACTACACTACATTCTATTTAATTTTCAAATGGTCAGAGGTTTATAGGACTGGAGAGGGAGAATATTATTCAAGAATTATGAGTTACATTTTATAAGCCACAGGTATGATAGCTACCAGTCTGAGTCTTTTCAGCTGAATTTTGAAAGTAATTATAAAAATTCTGCCCAAATTTTAACTTAATAGTCAAAATTGAGACACCTTGTGACTGTTTTTGCCACTGCGTCCTGCTTCTGACATTATTACTCATTCTGTTGTCTTTATTTTCTCACTTATATCCATTTCTCATGGCTAAGTCCTTACACAAATCAAGCATTTGTTTTGCCCTTGAAATACCCCTGTGAAGCAGTATGTGACCTATAATGCTTATAGTGTATGTAGTGTGCTACACCTCACCATTGCTTTCTTTATCTCTGCAGGAAATTTACAGATTAGGTACAAGCTAGATAGCCATCAAGATCCTGATGTCTTCAGCATCAGTTTCAAAAGCATGGCTGATGGACAGCTACAACATGTGAAGATTAATAGAGAGGAGGAAACGCTCTTTGTAGAGGTAATTTTTTTGGGGGGGAAGAAGGGGAAAGTGGATTATCATAAAAAAGTAGGCAAGCAAAGTGAAGTTAATACTTGCAACAAGGCAATTACCCCCAAATAAAATATGCCTTAATATCTCAAGTAATCAAAGCAAAGTTAATACTCTTATGATGCACAATCAAAATTAATGTTAGCCAATCTCTTTGATGTTTATTTTGTTTATTTCAAAAGGTCAATGTCATCTCATAATTTTACATGAAAATGCAGTTAGTTGTTTGATGGTTAAATTTTCAAAATTTGATATATGTGTATGACTGCTGTAGTTTGTTTCGGGTCTTGCATTTCTGTTTTCTTATTTAAATTATGCATTTAACTACAGTGCAAACATAGTAGCACCCAGATAATAATTTAAGTCTATTTTTCTTTGATCTCTTTTACATCATCAGAAGAATGTTGCTATTAAGGAAGATATTTTTGTTATTTTTGTGGAAATTTAATGATAAAACAGAAACATTTAGTTTGCTAATGGTTGATACTAACGTGCCAAAAGGTTTTTTGGGGTTTTTTTAGATTTTAAATTCAAAATACCTGTATGTTAAAATTTAGTATTTTGAGTTTAGAACCTGGGTTTGTAATGGTACTTGGCTTGAAATTGTTCTAAAGGTACCCTGAGAGGCAGAGTGTTTACAATATAATATTTGATCTTTATGAAGTTAAATATTGAGTGCCTTTTTGAAATGAAAAGAGATTTTTCATATTCTTAAAGGTTTGCTATTTTTATTCATCTTAGGAGTGAAAAAGAAGGAATCAGTCAAACCAATAAGATAAATAAAGGCTTATTAAGTGGAATGCTTAAGCATATCAGTTATAATCAGTGATCTGAGGAAGCTGATAATCTATTTCCTGATGAGTTTTTATGCTATAAATAAAAAATGCTTTCCTGAGACCTTCTTATTTTTAGCATTGATCTTACCTGCTTTTTCAAAAATATTGACTACTATCTCTTCCATTATTCTACTTTGTTCCTCACTCTATCATTCTATAGGTTAACCAGAATGAAAGAAAGAAGTTTATTCTGTCTTCAGGCACAGAATTCAATGCAATCAAGTCTCTCACACTTGGCAAGATTTTAGGTAAGTGGAACACCATAGCATTTTCTAAATCTGCAGGATTTTCTAAAACATGGATCAAAATGTCATCGTGGGCCATGAAAAATAATAACACAAATGTCATTGAAAGACATTTATTATTGTGGATTTACTTAGACACAGAGCCACAATCAAGGTAGAAACTTCAGTCTTGTTGAAATACAGATATAATCACAAATAAGTGCTTCCTGAAAAAATGATCAAGTGGGTTCCATTAAAAATAATTGTACACTTCTCTCTCATTTTGCAATCAAGCATTAAGACACAACACTTTATTTTCTATTCTGAAGAAAAAACAAATCAAATTGAAATCATACACAAAGATGATATAATACTATTAGTCACATATCGTACTTGGAAAACTTCCTGTGATTAGATTTTCATGCGCATGGTGAAGAATTAGGATAATGTAAGTTAAATATTTGTTGGAAATTCTTTGTCTCAAAATATGTCTGTTTCTCTGCAATAATGATCAAAATGAAATTTACCTATCTATAATGACCTTTTTTTTGGATGTTCTTAAAAGAAAATAGCCCAGACTAAAATTCTCAAGATCTTGTTATTTTCATACCTTTCACATTGGTAAAACCGAATGATAGAGGAAGATCTAGTGCTGGTGGAAATTTAAAGGATATTTCTCTTTCCTCTAAAGTAATATCATAGAATCATAGAATGTTTTGGGTTGAAAAGAACATAAAAGATCATCTAGTTCCAACAGCCCTGCTGTGTGCCAGAACACCTTCTTCCAGACCAGGTCATTCAAAGCTTCATCCACTGGCCCTGAGCACTTCCCATGAGGATATGCGCTGCTTCCCTGGGAAATCCGTTCCAGTGTCTCTCATCTACACAGCGCAGAATTTCTTCCTTATTTCCAGGTTAAATCTACAATTATTCAGTTAAAAGCCATTCCCCATCTGTCCTATTACTACATGCACATGTAAAATATCACTCTTCAGTTTTCTTGTAGCCTCCTTAGGTACTGGAAGGCTGCTATAAAATCACCTTGGAGACTTGTTCTCCAGGCTTGAACAACCTCTCTCAGTCTTTCTTCCTAGGAGAACTGCTCCAGTACTTTGATCATTTCCATGGTCCTGCTCTGAACTTGCTCCAGCAGTTCCATGTCCTTCCTGTGCTGGTTCCCCAGAGCTGGATGCAGGGTTCCAGGTGGGGCCTCACCAAAGCAGAGCAGAGGGGCAGAATCCCCTCCCTTGCCCTGCTCACCACAATGCTTTGGATGCAGCCCAGAATGATACAATGGGCTGGATTGGAAGGAGCCTTAAAGACCACCTTGTTCCAACACCTCTACCATAGGCAGGACCACCTTCCACTTGAACAGACTTCTCAGAGCTGCATCCAACCTGGCCCTGGACAGTCCCAGAATCCAAATGGTTTTTTGAGCTGCAAGTGCACATTGCTGGCCTAAGTTGTGCTTCTTGTCCACCAACACCCTGAAGTCCTTCTCCTCTCAATCCATTCACCCCTCAGTCTGTATTGATATTCGGGGTTGCCCAGATCCAGGACTTTGCACTTGCTGTTGTTGAATTTCATGAGATTCACTTAGTCCCAGTCCCCAGGCCTGTCAATGTCCCTTTGGGTGGTATTCCATCTGCCAGGTGTGTCAGCTGAAACACTCAGTTTAGTATCATCCAGAGACTTGCTTCAGATGCACTCAGTCCTGCTCTTGGTGTCATTAGAGAAGATATTGAACAGAAATGTTATCAGTGTAGGCCCCAGAGGAGCACCAATCCCTATTTAGACATTGGGCTGTCGCATGCAAAGGTTTGGATAAGGAGATACAGTTAATTCTGTATCTGTCAAATAGGTGGTTGTTGTTTTAAATTATGAGAGTGTTATCTAGAAAAGGTAGAGTAATAATTTTAAAGATACAATAAAATGCATACAGTGATAGTTATTTTCATGAGAACAATTATCAGTGCTAAATAGCTTAAAAGTAATTTTAGAAACCATGTTTATGGACAATTAAAAAAACATAATTATTATTTAGTTATCATTAGGAGAATCTCAGTGTAGCTGATTTGTTTTCTTGCTGGAAAAAAAACTAAGTACCTCTAACACAAACGGAAATATATACTTTTGAAATGTAGATTTTATAAAACTCACAATCAAGAAAAGAACAGATGTGTAGATATGCACGAAAAATGGAAAAGAGAATGATCATTTAAGCATAACTTTAAAGCAATATTAGCTGAAATATAAACTACTACAAGAAAATTGTTACAAATATTTCCAAACTTTACAATTTGATGATAAAATTGCATCATATAATATTTTGAAATGTATTAATTTATTGCAGTCAAACTCACTTAAGGTTAATACCACAGTGATCAGTACAGAATAAAAGCTTCTTTTATCACTTTTATAAAATACCATATCAAAACTTATATCAATTTATTTAAAAAAGTAATTTTATGAAATCTATGGAAATGTGCATTTTTAGACAAATAGTCTATTGATCTTTTGACCACAACCAATATTGTCTTTTCCAAAGAGCCATACAGTTACAAAAATTCAGAGGTGAGATTTTCTTCAGTTGTATGATGGCTTTGCAATGACACAGCAGCACAAAGTAGAGTTACAATGATCTGTGGGGCTCTCAGCCCAATTTGTCTCAGAATTTGTCCTGAAGAAAGCATATGTTTCTCCCCTTTTCAAAGGAGAATTACTATTTTAGAAATCTTATTGCCTTGGGTTCTGATTCCTGTGAAGTCTTATCCTGTGAAGAAGACTTCACATAGGCAGAGGAAAAAAGTAATGGGAGTTTGTTGCAGTGAAGAGGTCTAAACATACAGAGTTAACAAAATATGAAATCATATACTTCTTGTACTTGAAAATGTTGTTCAGGAAAACCACACAAATAACGTCTTTTTTTAAAAGAATTATCTTCAGTTGGAGAAGTACTTTTCTGAGCTCTTCTGCATTTGAACATGACTCAATTTTTTTCTTCAAACAAAATTTGCGCAGAATCTTCTGCTCTAGCTGAATTTCTGTAAGACTACGGGACCTGATGAGATTCAAGTCAGAGTACTCAAAAAGCCGCCTGATGTCACAGCCCAGTCTCTCTCAGTGGTTTTTGGATTATGGAATCTGTACAAGTTCCAGTTGACTGGAAGCCCCAGGTTTCAGTCAGGGTAAGACTGACCCAGGAAACTACAGGCCTGTCAGTCTCACTTCACTGCCTGGTATAATTATGGAGGAGATTGTTCTGGAAGGCATTGAAAAACAGGTGAAGGGCAATGTAATCATTAGTCACAGCCTGTACAGGTTCATGAGAGTAAAGTCTTGCTTATCAAAACCAATTTCCTTTGATGACAACGTAACCCACCCTGTTGATCAAGGAAAGCCAGTTGACGTAGTCTTTGCCAGTAAATCTTTTGAAGCTCTCTCTCTCAGGATCCTTCTAGATAAAATGTGCAGCCCATGGCTGGATAAAGACATCATGTGATGGGTGAGCAGTTGGCTCACACACCAGGCAAAAAAGGTTACAGTGAATGGGTGACATCAGACTGGGGACCTGTTTCTGTTGGGGTTCCGCAGGGCCCCATCCTCGGCCCCGTGCTCTTCAACACCTTCATAAAGGACTTGGATGCAGGACTCGAAGGTACAGTAAGTTTGATGATGATACTAAATTAAGAGGAACTATTGACTACCTTGAAGGCAGGGAGGCCCTGCAGAGAGACAGGAACAAATTAGAGGGCTGGGCAGGTGCCAACTGTATGATGTTTAACAAAGACAAGTTCCAGAATCTTTAAGTGGATGTAGGGACATAATGGGGAATGAGATGCTAGAAAGCAGCACTGCAGTAAGGGACCTGGGTGTCCTGGTTAGTGACAAGTTGAACATGAGTCAGCAGTGCTCTGGCAGCCAGGAGGGCCAAGCATGCCCTGGGGTGCATCAGGTACAGCATCACCAGCCGGGCAAGGGAGGGGATTGTCCTGCTCTGCTCTGAGCTGGAGCATCCTCACCTCAAGGTGTGCAGTTTTAGGTGATGTAATAAAAGATATAAGGCTATTAGAAGGCATCCTAGTTCTTGTCTTAAAATACTCTGATAGGAGTTATATGTCTGCTGACTTTCTGCTTGACTATTTCACAAGAACAAACGACTGGAACAGAATTAAAGGAAGAGAGTTACTGAGTGTGTTTTGCAATGTAGGTGGAGTAATTTTGTCTGTGGTGAACTTGGGTACCCTTGTGGTAACTGAATTAGGTGGGATAAACCAAAGCTTAACCCAGGTCCCTTCCACAGAGAAATAAACCTGAAACCCTGGGAGGTGGGGTGCTAGGACTTTAGATTTAAAAGATCAAGCCACTGCCCTATAGCCACAATTGGACATCTACCCCAAGTAAACCCTATATCTTGCCAGGTCAGCCATGCCCCTGGCCCTCGGACCGTGTGCTCTCTGGGAACAGCTATGGGCCATGCAGCCTTTAGGTGCTGCTCTCTGACCACGCGGCCACTCTGATGCATTAAAATCTATCTTTGGCTACTACAGTAGACCCATCCCGATTTATTTAGGTACTCTCAGCCCAGCCAGACTGGACCTGGGGTCGCAGCCCACAGCTGTGATATACACTTAGCAAATGAATTGCTATTGATTACTTAAGGATGCATAGCTATAGTTTACTGTAATACTCAAATAAACAACTTGTGAGTCTTTCTGACTGTCACTTTCAGTCAGTTAAATTTTACTTTAGCCGGAAAGTGGATGATGGTGGTCTTCCTAAGTCCTTTCACTTTATCATCAAGATAGCCTGATCCAATACAAAGCTTTGCTTTATCCCAGCAGTATTTTCTGGTTAAAGAGTTAAGTCAAATCAAATGATTTTTGATATATCCTTTCCTATTATTCATATATACCATTTAATAAACGATTTCTATAAGAACTAAAAATAATAGAAACAACTCACCTCTTGAGGTTTTCAATCTGACTCATATTTAGAGGTATATATTTTTATTGCAGGGATCTTGTGGAAATGTTTTCTTGCCACTTCAGTGTTAATCTTTTTCTTGAAACATCCCATCCCAGCAGATCCTTCAGTGCATAGAGGCAGATATTGAAAACAGCTGCAAAGAAAGCAGAGACAGTTAAACAGCCAACATCTTATGTAATCTGTCAGTGTAGATGAGCAGACTTCTGGCTGACGTTCATTTTCCTAGTAGTCTATCATCACTGCAATAAGCAGAGATTAGTTGAGGAAAATGCTACTCTGCTATTTTGCAACATTCTACCTGAACACATTATCCCATTTTTCACTATTAATCTAAATTTTATTGAGGAGTGCACTGTAAAACTTAAAATTATTATGATAGTTATTGTAAAGATCACAAGTTCATTTGTGGGTTCCAGGGCTTGTTGGAAGTGAAAATTAAATTCCCATTTTATTTGCAAATTTATTTCACTTATTAGTCCTCCTTGTATAACTTCCAATGCTGCCAGAGTTTTTTTCTTAAATTAGAACTGTCAAAGGAAATAAACTGTGTTTTCTGCATCAAAAGTGGTGCATTAGGAGCATTACCTGGTGAATTAGCAGAGAGTTCTTACATGCATGGTACTTGTCACATGCATTCAGAAAGGCATCACAAGAGGAAAAGTGAGGAGGTATCCTTTTTTTTTTCTCTCCCTTTGTAATACTATGTATCAATGTATGTAACAATGTATGTACCAATGGTATCACTTTATAAAATGTATAGTAAATTGGAACACTATTAATTTTTAAAATTTCACAGAAAATATCTTGATGGATTTCCAGGATCTGAGGATCTGAGATCTTCAGGGTTTTTGTTCTGACACATTTGATGGTGCTGAAATGGAGTAGATACATGAGTCTATAGAATGAATACATTCCAAAAATGTTTATTTATGAGAATAAATCCAATAAAATGCATTTTTCTGGAATTCATTCTCCAGTCTTAAATTTTTGCAGAATTTTAATTTAAATACTTTATTTACAATAGAAACTTTTTGCTTTGGAACTTTCTATAGGAATTCAAAAGCATTTCCCCCAGCACATTAGCAACTGTCATCTATTCAAAAAAGAGGGGAGTTGAATGTATCTGACTGTCTTTTCATTAAAGTCAGATAAGAAAGGGATTCAGTGAATCTACATATGTTGCTGCAACTCAAGTATACTCAGAGGAACACAGGTTAATTATTCATTTATTCTTCTGACACTTTATTTTGTACATTTGCACTGTGATTAATTGTGTTCTGTTCCTTTTGATTAACAGAAATCAGCGATGTAGATGAGGACACTATGAAGGCAAACTCTCAGGGGTTTGTTGGCTGTCTATCTTCAGTGCAGTTCAACCACATTGCTCCTTTGAAGGCTGCACTGCACCACAGCAGCTCAGCCCCTGTCATTGTAAAAGGGCGTTTCACTGAATCCAACTGTGGTACTTTAACTGGAGCTGACTCAACATCAAGTGAAACAACCCATTCATTTGCAGGTAGCATATGGTTATCATTTGTTCTGATCTCTGAAGCAAAATTCAAATAGAATACGCATGACCTGAATCACAACTGATTTTTTATTTTTCCATGTGGGTTAACATCTCAGGAGTAGTTTGTAAATAATTCTCTTTTATATGTACTTCCTTTTCTCTAGCCTTTCTCTTTTCATCTGTAAACATCTAAATGTTTACATTTTTCTTTTTATTTCTGCAAAGTGTCATCTACATTGATGTTCTATGCATGCTTACTGACCCACACTACTGACACTGTACCATATTGTAAATGAACTATAACAGTGTGAGAATTTCTTAAAAAAACATATCTTCTATTTGTCTGTCGTTTTCTTTCTTCTTTTCTTTTCTTTCTGCTGCAGATCACTCTGGACCAATAGATGAGGGAAAGCCCTTAGCTAACGCAATCAGAAGTGACTCTGCAATTATTGGAGGTAATAGGGACTGTAACAAATCCACAGGAAACTTTTTCCTAAATGTGAATCTGTCAGTGATGAAGTGAAGTCAGTTTAGCTTTGTGTGCATACAGAAACTAGTAAAAGCTTTTCATTTCACCACAGTTGGTAGACAGATAAAAGTCAAACATTGTTTTAAAATACAATTGATTGACCTCTTATTACATACCTTTATGCTGCATTTTCATATATTGAAACATTCTGCAGAAAAACAAGGTAGTGAGGACAGAATTTCAACTTGCATAATAGTGGTATCTATGACCTTAAAAAGTACTTGGATTTGTTGTTAAAAAAGTGTATATTTAAGAAAGAGCTAACATTTCTTTTTGATTTTGCAAAAAATTAACTTTTGCTACAAAGTTTAAAATCTTTAATAAATCTGAACAACAAAGACTTTCTCTTGAGAACAAGAGGTTTAACACTGCTTGAATCAATCCTCTGACTATCTGAGGAAATTTCATCCTAATTTCCTGTTTATAAGGCACTGCACATTGAATTGCAACTTAAAATGCATGCAAAAATAATAATAATAAAATTAATTAATGTTTGTTTGAAATAGAATGTCTTCTTCATTTTCTTCCTATTTCTTTTGGACATTTTTTTATCAACTCAAATAGAACTATAAATGACCATTCATAAACTTTTCTCAAAATACTTTTTTTTAAATGGAGGAATAGAGGAAAAGCCATGTAGAATTCAGTTACTTTTGAAGTGAATATGGTGATAGTCCCTTTACTGTTTATACCTGTCAGAACAAATAGAGCATAAGCTTAGGATAGATGTGTGTGCTTGAAGTACAGGACTGATAATCAGTATATACAGGTGCCATCACCCTGCCTTTTTGGATGATTGTCTTTAAGATCCATCTCATATGAATCCAATGACAAGGATTCATCTCATATAGATACTCACATGAAATCTACCAGTTCTATCCTTTAGCAGAAATGAGGAGTATTAAAGTGAGCCTTAATGGAGACAGTTCAGGGGTGGGGACCCTAATCAGAAACTCAACTCCTTTTACCAGTGTTGAAGCAAGTCTATGTCTCTGTCATTTCAAATTGCCTTTCAAGGCATAGTATTTTCTCCTGTGACAGTCATCCTTTGTGAGAATTTCTAGGAGTATTTCTTCTCTTGGGAGGAGGTGAGGAAATGCAAGTTTTCTCTCATGAAGATGATATTTTGGCAGTATAATTCTGTTTCAATTTGCATAGATATTTTGATAGGAAGGGCAATGGGATGAAAAGATCACCCCCTCTGTTTCTTAAATTCTGAAAATATTTTCTTTCTAAGAGTCTTTAAAGCCTCAGAAAACAAAGGAAATGACAGAATTTAGTAGACTAAAACTGTCTAGGCTTTTCATTGAAGTTAAAATTGTTTAGGTCTATGAATGGTTGAGTTAGGATAAGAACCTGCAGTCACTTGTGTCTTCCATTTAAACAGTGATATCTGCTGTGGTCAGTGCAAGCAAAAGCATACTGTGTGACCAGTGACCTTTAAGAGAGTAGTACCAAAAATGCTAAAATGAGATTATTAAGCCTAGAAGCTTCCCCCCTTGTAAGGCGATACTTATGTGCGCATAACTTTATACACATCAAATGAGAATTTTACCACTGATTTCAAGGAAGGTCACAATTTTGAAAATGTGTTTTCCGAGTTTTTTACGTGTCGATCTTTTTCAAAACTTGCATTACTGTTTCAAAAGATTAATATTATTTTTCATAAGTATCTGTACATAAAGATCACTATATACTAGATAAGTTAGTGTGGGTGGGGATTTTTAAATGTGCTAACAACAAAGTAATTTTTTAGCTTCCAGCTGTCATAGTTACAATCCTTTTAAGATAATTACAATACAGATTTTTTGGTTATTAAACACATTTGGGAATATGCACTCACAATTTTTCTACTGCCTATGTTTGTTTAAAAGTCAAAACAAAGCAAACTGTGCAAAATTCAGTAAAATTTAAGGTTAAATACACTTAATATAACTGAGAATGGTATCAGTTAAGCTACTTCAAACAATACAAGTTTGTAGAAAAGTCCTTAGAGAGAGTATCTACTGTGATTGAAATAAAAGAATGACTGCTCTAGTTAAACAAAATAAAAACAAGGTTTACTTAGATTGCAAAATCCATTTCAGAGAAGGATCTACTGTATTAAAACCTTTATATTCCTACAATGATGGATGGCTGCTCATAGTAGAGATCAAGAAAATTGCCATGTGCTGAATTTTGAATGCTCTGTTTTTGTCTACAGTGCTAAGGGAATTAGGTATTTTTATTCCTCTTGTAGTGTCTACAGTGCTAAGGGAATTAGGTATTTTTATTCCTCTTGTAGTGGTGACCAAGTTGTGCAATAGACTGTCCGTTTGTCTACTATAACTGATTCACTGCATCACAGATGGTTTCCAGACTACTTAGTGGTCTTTGCACCTCAACAACCTAGTCCTATTTTCTGCCTCTTTGATAAACATGATCCATTTCCCTTCTGTTTCACATCTCCAATTGCCTTCCTGCCCTTCCTCTGACTCATGAAGCTAAGGTCCTTAGGACCATTATGACAGCATGAATGAGAAGACAGGAGATGGGCTGGAAGTCTGTAAGGTCTTGCTTATCTCTGTGAGAAATATCTCATCTTTCTGTTCCATATCTACAGTGGCTTGAATTCCCAAACCAGTCTAGATCTAGGGCCTGACAGTGCAAGAGAGAAAGAAACCCTCTTACCAAAAGTACTCTTAAGGCCCCTAGCAGTTCTCCATTCAGAAAATTCAGAAATTATAATGATCTGTGGATTTATTATTATTTTTATTATTATTATGCGAAATTTCAAGACAATCACTATGAAACTTACATTAGAGTGCTGCTTCTGATTTGAAAGCAGCTATGTCTTCTCATTTTTCAGGCTTTCCTGTAAGCTCTTCCATTATGTGATGTAGTAATTCCTTCTTTGTCCTGCTCTCTGGCTTATTTGTTGTTATTTGTCTGTCCTTTCTCATTACTTTTTTTCTCTTTTCTTCTTGTAGGTGTGATAGCAGTTGTCATATTCATCCTGCTTTGCATCACGGCCATAGGCATACGCATTTATAAAAAAAAAGGCATATACTCAAAAAATGACACAAAAGGATCTGAAAATGAAGACAGTGCTGAATCTGCATTGAAAAGTGAGCTCAGCATGCAAAACACAGCCAGTGAAAATCAAAAGGAATACTTCTTCTGATTGCCATTAATGATTTAATCTAACATAATAATGTGACATTCTGACTTTCTTGCTAAGCCAGGGGGCTCTCACTGGACAGAAAAGGTTCTTGACCACTACTCTAAATGA
>VZTB01006199.1:32116-71395 GCA_013397245.1 Thryothorus ludovicianus | reverse complement strand
CTCAAATTCTAGAAAAGTCCTTACTCATATGAAGAGAGGCTGAAGTAACTCAGCTTGTTCAGCCTGGAGAAGAGCAAACCAAAATGAAAAAACTCCAGACATCTTCCTCTTCATTGATGATATTAATTTTGGACAATAAAACTGCAGTTGCCCAATTCTCTCCTACAGCTTCCCTTGGCCGCCTCTGAAAATCATGCTATATGACTCTTGAAATACTTATGCAGAAAGCGTGACACAGCACAAAGGTCGAGACACCTTAGACATAGTGTTTAGCAGCATTTTAGTTTAATAAAAAAATAGCAGAAATAATAACAAAGTGCAAGTTTAATATCAAGTAATAATAGCAAAAACTGCAGCAATCTTCTAGTGAGATCTTAACTGGCAGCTTTGCTATCAAGACAGGACAAAGAATGTGAGGCTATAATAAATTACATGAATCAAAGTCTGATTGTTTTCACGAGCTAATATTTCTGTGAAGTAATATTTAATCTTTTCAGTATGGATTCTCCATTGATTTATTGCATTATAGGCATTAAAGAGAAATCATTCCAAGGATGTAGCTAAGAAAATATTTCTTTTAAGTGTACCTTATAGGGAAAAAATAGAATATGCCTAGGTAGGAAGCAATCATTGAGGTTTCTAGATAGCAGAGTACAAAAAAGTATTTTGGGAACAATGCACCTCATGGACAGGCCTGTTAGCAAAAAGCACAAGCATTGAGAAATCCTGGATTTCCACTGTGAGGATGATGCACTCTAAGACTCCTCATAGTCAAGTAACCTCTACCTATATATCAAAGTCTATGAGATTCATTCTGTTTGAGAGACTCTTGAAACGATTTATCAGAATGTAATTCCAGTTGTGTTATCATTCTGCTCTAAATTCAACAAAGTCAACACAAGAAAAACGTGCTTGAGTCCAAAGCTTTGGAGCTTACCCACATGGCAGGGACATGAATTAAGTAATTGCTGCACTTACCTGTATTTTTCATCCCCCTGCCAGAGACTGCCAGCTTTACATCAATAAATCTCTGATTTTGAATACCTTTAGCTCCTTTTTTGGCTTTGTCTGGTGTGATAGGGTGAAAAAAGCCAACTTGAAACCAAGTAAAAGTAACCTGAATCCTGCAGTGGCTTGTCTTAATGGCCTAGACCTCAATCCTCCATATAAGGGATTGTTTGCAGTTCAGCAATTGCTGCTGGAACCCTGAGCACCTTTGGATACAGCAAGGCTGGGCATCTGCTACTTTCTCTCATATCATCACTCAGGAATCAATACCTTCATTTGCATTTGTTGTGTCTTCTCTGCTGAATATTGAAATTTGTGGACCATTTCATATACAGACTTAGGGAAAAAAGAGAAGGAGAAATTATTATAAAAGGTAATGACCTTCTAATACAGACTACAATTCTGTATGGTAAAACAATTTACAAAGTTAGCATCAGAGACACAAAATATTTATACAAAATTATGACTCTATCTCACAACATTAATATATATTTCTGAGAACACATTAAAATAGAAAGTTTTCAATAGAATTACCTTAAATGTGTAGATAACGTGCATCTTGAATCTACAATCATAAATAGGCACATACATACTACACAGCATGAAATTCTGTTCCCTTCTCCCGCAATCAGGACATCTTGCTTGTAAAGGATTTCCACAAATTGACTACAATTTTTATAAATAACTTCTTGTTAACAAGAGAATAAATAAATTTGAAATAAAAGAATTTTATCCAAATATTAACTGAAATAGAAAAACTCCAAGAATAAGATGTTTGACAAGGAAGATGGCTTGTGTCCCTGCCTTCCTTCATTTTAAGGACTCATTTGAACAACTAAGTCCAAAATATCTATTAAATAAAAAAGAACTGAATCCACAACTTTGTGTTATGTGGGAAAACGGAATTGTCATATTCAAATAGCTAACTAATAGTTACTAATATCAGCAGTTCAAAGAAAAAAGAATGATGTGACTTATTTAGGGAATAATACCTGTTATTTGTCCTTAGGCTTTATTTTGCTGGACAGAAGTGTTTTTTTACTGGTAGAAAGATGATAATCCTAACTGAACTTTGAAAGTAAAGATCTGTAGATTGAAACACTGTTATATGGAGTAAATGTAAGTACTCTAGCTGATTTCAACCAAAATAGGATCAGAGATCATCTACACATTGGACCAAACACTTGTAACAAGCCAGCCAGCTTAAATACTAACAAGACTTCCACTAAGTTACATATAACAAAAGGGCTTTTGCCAGAATAAACTAGAAACAATGTTATGCATCCTAACAACATTTTCACAGATTCACAGAATATTCTGAGTTTATGTCTTTGTGCGTTACATTCATACCTGTAGTTTATAGTATTATCTGCGGTGATATAAGTAGGACTTTGACAAGCCTTGTTCACAGTTGTTACTTTTGGAAAAGTAAAAATAGGAGAAAATGTGTAAGATTCAATACCTTCTGTCCAGGATTTATTATTTAGAGTATTTGGCCTAAAAATCTGTGGTTGTACCTAGAGAAAAACAACCCCAGATCTTGGGCAAAATCTTCTTTCAGTGTGGTAATGACGCTTAGAGGATTTTTTTTAGTGTTCCATTTATTTTTACTGTACCATACAATTAAAACAGTATCATGGTTTGTTTGAATCATTGTTTGCATCTGATCATGGATCAGAACTGATTTCATGCAGTGAAATGTTCCCAACCCTTCCACTGTTTTGAGTTTTCCCTTTAAAATAGACAACTTTTTTAGGAAACAAACTCATGAGAGGTACCATTCTAATGAGAATTGAAATACATGGTTTGTTTCATTCTCTTTTCTCGCCTTTGCAAGTATCAAGAATTCATGTAAACCGCTGTTTTCTTGTTGGGAAAGGACAATGAGGAAGGAAAATCAACTTAAAAATGTTATTTTTCTGTAAGTTGCAGTGCTTCTTGGTATTTACAGGCAGAAAGTAGGCAGCTGCATTTTGTCCCAGCATGAATTCATAAACCTAACTTGATCGCCTTCTGAAGAATTTATGAATCATGGTTAATAATCAGCTTTAGGCCCTTCTGAGGAAAAAATCACATTTTGAAGCTACAAAGGTCCACTAAATAGCCCACGGGAAATGACCCTGCATCCCATTAAATATAAAACCTCACTACTGTAGGACTCTGTGTCAAAGGGAAAACATTTCAGTCTCTGCTCCCTTCAAGTGTCAGAGAGCTCCCTCTGCCTAAATGCTTTATTAAGATTGAAGAAACATGCCAGATTCCTGCTTCTCAGGGAAAACTGTTTTCTTCTTTTTAGAAAAAGTGTGTTCCCTTTTACTTTGGGGGAAAGAAAACAAACCATTTCCTTTCTTCATTCCCATATATTCATTATAGTCCACTTTTTTTTTAAAGTGCTTATCTTTCTTTTATCTATTTCATATGCCTGTGGCACACACCATAGTTGTCTTCTTTCTATTCCAGGAATTGGCTGCAGTGTATTCTTTATCTTAGTTAGACCAGGTTGCTATTTTCCTATTTAAATGGAAGATATGGATTGAAGTCAGATGTGAAGGTCAGAGAAGTGGTTCTTAGTTTATTGTGATTTAAGTCGTTGCAAGCCACTTTTTGTTGATGGAAGCACAATCACAAGTAAATTACTGGGAAATAAAGAGAAATTCACATTTCCTTTAATAATATGTTTAAGTTTCCCAGGCATAAGTGGCTCCCCATCTTGTTTGTTGTCATTTCAATTGCAATAATGGTATTGCTCACAACTTCTAGACAAAAAGTAATTTAAAAGGTCTTCTTCATGTTCTTTGTGGGAGAATACATACAAGGTGTGTGAAGTGAAAATAAGACAAATAGAACAGGTAGACCTGTGGCTCTTGATTCCCATTGTGTGATTTAAGAAATAATAGCGACAAATTATGATAAATAGGAATATCTTTCTCCACTTATGAAGGGGAAAGTTTAACCAAATTATTTACTGATAAAACCATTCTGAATAAAATCAGCTTCCCATTGCCTATAAGACCTTTGTTATAAAATTTCCTGGCATAACTGATGGCTGTTCAGAAGTTCTTTAGACTTTCTATATTTGACACAATATAAACAGCACCCAAGACATTGTAATGATTATAAAAGCTAGTAATGCTAGAAAGTTACCACCACCAATAAAAGCCATAAATTCTAATATCAATATAAAAAAAATTACCTTCAATCACTTGAGGTATGACAAAGAATCTTCATTGAGGGGAAAGGAAAATGTAATGAAAGGAGTGCCAATATTGCACAGTCTGTAAAAGAATATAATTACATTCTGATTCTCTTATCTGAAAAATCTAAGAGAAGAAAAATATCTGGAAAGTAATCAGTGTATGTGACTCTTCAACAAATTCAACATCATCTTACAGTATTTTATCTACAAAAACCAGCAAAAACAAATTTCAGTTGTCCACACAGAGATTTCATTTCAGAAAGCAAAGGAGTATCTTGTTATAGCTGCCATGCAGTCTTACTTGGAATATTGTTTGCATTTCTGTGTTTGAAACTGTAAGAAAAATGATAAAAATATCCTTTAACTTTGGAAAATAAAAGACAAAAAACACTAACAAAACTTGTAAAGGAAATAAAATTAACTGAGGTGGAGAAAAAAAGCTCCATGGTTTTTCAGCTGAGAAAGAGCTAAGCACCATATTCTGGCCTGTCAAGTAATCTTTTATTAAAAAAAAAAAAAAAAAAAATAANGTTTGTCTTCCAATACAGGATAAGGGGACTGTCCACTCTGGAGAAGTGCAGGTTTCTGAGAATCCCATAAATCTCATAAAATATGAAAACACAAATGCTTATTTGTAAATCACTTCTCTCCATGCGTATCAGCTTTATACTATTTTTTTTTTTTGACATGAAGTTGAGCTTCAATTATTTTTGAAAGGCCTGTTGGCTTTGCTCCGGTGAACAGTCACCTATTTTTCCAGCATGCAGGAACATATTATTTTAAAAAGGTCCAGATGATATATGTNCTATTCATGTCTCTTATATTACAAATATTTTGCATGAAAGTTAGAGAATAGATTACCAGAGAGTGTCACACTTTTGACAAGTGGAACACGCAAACGTAGGAATTCACTGTTAGAGTAATCCAATGGTAATATTAAAAGAGCTTAAAATGTTAAAATATTAAAAAATGAAGTCTAATGAAATAAATATTTGTCTAGTTGCAGTGATTATACTTCCAAATATTTTACAGCCACAATATTATGTATATATACACAAAACTTTCAAGTTTTGTATTTCCTCCTTTCTGTGACATTGTTCTCACCCTTTGCTCCTCTGAGTTCCTAAGGCCAGTGGTTGAAATTCTGGGAGGGGAAATTGTCACAGCAAGTCATCTGCATGCCAGGAGCAGTTTGGTGGTGACGTTGACAGTGTTGTCCTCCTGATAATAACACGTGCTTAGAGCAACTCTCTGTGCTCATTATCATGCTCCATGCCTCGTTCTATTGTAGTTGTTCTGAAAGCCCAGGCTGCATCCAATCTTTTTATGTCCTTACAGGTTTTACGTACAATGGATATTTGTCCTGTGCATCCTGCTTCCTTTATTATGACTAAATCAGGTTTCATTCAGGTGTTATTCCTGTGAGGAACAGTATTTGGGCATAGGTTAGTTGCTTATAACTCTGGAGTCTTCAAAGTCACCATCCCTCTATATTTTCAAGAAGTTCTCCATCATTCCTTGTCTGTACTCATTTATACTACATTTTGTTCTGTGACAATGGATCCCTCATTCCACATAAATATTTGTTATTATTGTGTATCAATTAAAAAATATACAGAACAAAAACAACTGTTCAAAGTTGAACAAAATATAAATCGGTGCCTGATCATTAAATGACCTAAAACCTCCACAAGCTAAAACCTTATCTCCAGGTAGGACAAGTCCAGGTCCTGAGGTCTAAAAGAAGTCTGGGACTTCTGACAGGGAGTAACTGTAAATTTACGGGGCTAAAAGGCTACACTGAATAGTAAAGAGGGAGATGCTCATCAGCATTGAGCATAAGAGTTCACAGTAGATATTGAGCAACAGTGCAACCACTACTTACCTCTCTTGGAGCACTCAGTAAGTCACAATATGAGAAATCCACTTGGGAGAGGAGGAAAAGTATGGGATAGAAACTGGAGTCTCTCCAGCTCCTTCTGGAGTATGATTTCTTGGAGACAAATGTGGTTTGAGAAAAGCAGCAAAAACTGAATAAACTCTTTAAACAAGCTTTTAAACCATGTCTTCACCGAAAGCTCTTAACTTCTTCTTCTTCTGATTATTTATTTAGGTTATTAGCCTAGCCTGTGGATTTAGCTTGTGCAAAGAAAAAAAGAGTGATTTGTTACGGCCCAGTAATTACTCCAGAGATATTTTGTTTTCTCATTACACAAGGTTGTAATCATTATTAACCTTCTGTGTCATGTACAAAATGGTTGAAGCCTACCTCATTGTCCTTTATGCCCACCCTGTACTGAGGAGAACCTCACAAATATGTCATGTACGCTGCAGGACAGGGCAGAAGTGTCATTAAAACTTTATGGAAACAGACACTGATTTCATGTGCAAAACTCTAAGTGCTTTCCTGGTGCCATATATATTCCATTATAAACTGTTAACGACATAGCTGATTATTACACAACACACATTTTACAAGTGTATAATACTATGCATAGCTTTAAAACAGAAATGGACATAAAGTTCATTTTATAACTAGTGTTTAGCTTCTTTGATTAAAGTCAAGCTGTTCCTCAGTATTTGTGTCCCTTTAGCCCAAGGAGGATGCACTAGTGTTCAGAACAGGCTTGGCAGGTGTCTGATAAAACATGTACTTGCTTGTTCAGTTCCTGGGCTGCTGATTCAATGTCTTTGGAAACTCCTGACAGCAAGCATCTTACTAAACATATTTAAACTATCTTGTGGACACAGATGGGTCCGGTGTATTCAAAAACAGCAGAAAAATAAAGCTATATACAGAGAATTTGTCACATAACTTGAACACAAATATTAAGTTGTTATTCAGTGTTTTACATCTCTAGACCTCATAGTACTTTTTGACAGTGGAAACTGAATCAGAAAGTGATAAAAAAGTCGTGCAGCATCAATGCACTTCAAGATTTGATAAAGTTTTTGGGGCAAGAACCAGGTTTTACCTTCTGTTACAAGGACCCAATAAGATAAAATGGGTCATAGAAATGTCTATGATTGTATCTCTAATACAGAAAAGTGAAACAGAAACAATATTTTATTTAATCCAGGAGAATACCTGAAAGTGCTGGCCACATTACGTTTGGTTGATAACACTTGTGCAGATTTCTTCTTCCTATATATTTAAGTTCAACAAGCATAAAAACTTTTGAAAGAAAACTGGAAAACTCTTAACTATCCAAATCATAAAGTATTGGTTTAAGCATGTCTATAGTGAAAGCATTTTTAAGATTCATGAGTCCTTTTCTACATCAAAATACGTTTTTCTAACATTTCTGTGTATAAAATCATAATATTTTATGGTTTGTTCCCAAGCACTTTGAAGCAAAAAGAAGGACACTCCAATTTCCCACAGGTGAAGAAGTGAAAGATTTTTCTTCAGTTTGTAAAAGCAGCCCTTCAACAGACATACAGCTGATTTGCTTAGACAAAAACCCTAGTGCAACTCTAAGAATAAACTGAAGCTACTGAAAAGAAAAAAAAATTTCTACATAAAAGATTATTTATAGATTTCACCTGGGATTAGCCAATAATTTCTTTCATATGTGAATCAAATGCAAGAAGAACGGAAAGTAATTAAAATATGATATATGACATCAAAAGACAGACTTTTAGAAGCACATCTGCAGCCTACCTATGGGAAAGACACAGAGAAAACTGACACAAAAAATGCCTGTAAATGTGAACAGAGC
This sequence comes from Thryothorus ludovicianus, assembly GCA_013397245.1. NCBI lineage: Eukaryota > Metazoa > Chordata > Aves > Passeriformes > Certhiidae > Thryothorus > Thryothorus ludovicianus. The sequence goes on along the minus strand of VZTB01006199.1, from coordinate 63,469 downwards.
AAGTAGCCACATGTTACTGGTTCAAAACATAACTTACATTTGACATCTGGATTTTGTGAACTGACTTAAAAATGAAAAGAAAATAAAAATATGAAGTGGTGGAGTATAGTCTGGAGTTGCAATTCTATGTCTCATTTTGCTTAACTTATCTTAGGTGTTACAAGAAAATGTTCATCATTGCAACCCTGAAAATGTCATTGAAGTTAATTATGCAAATATAACTCTTCCTACAGGAGTAGATCCTTTTGGAAAATAAGCATGTTTTTAAAATATATTCAGTGCTTTTGTATTAACAATTCTGGATATACAGAAAGAATTCTTTCTCAGAAGAGAGTAAACAATAAAGACTACTGGATTTTAGGCTCCTTACAGTGAACTAAAACAATCAAATCCCAATTAGAGGAAACATTTAAATATATGTAAAATTAAAGTGATGCATGGTACTGCCATGGCTTGTTTGCCTGCTTACAGTTGTCACATTTCTATACACAATGAATTCACATCATATGACTGGACTGCTCTAGTCAAGAACATGGGAATCCTGTCTGCAAGTGGAAGCTACTTATACTTGTAAGAGAAGTTACGTGTGAGATGCGATTCCATTTTGTCAGAAGATTAAGTAATGCAATATCACACAATGCCAAGCTATGTGAGCCCTCCAGCACAGTGCCAACACAGAGATATAAATGCTTTTTTTGATCAAATGTCCATTCTGTGCTAAGATTGGCATTTGGAAGCAGACCAAATAATAAGGCAGCTCCAGAGTGAAGAACTGAACGAAAAAAAATTAATCTCTAAATACTGGATGTGCAGTGGGTAGTTTGTTACATTTTGTCATGAAATACACAAAGTTAAGAAAACAAGGGGGTTTTGTCTTTCAGGTAATGATCCATAGTCTTCATACACTGTCTCTTTATTCTCTGATACAAGAATGGGAAACTGAGAGGGAAAAAAAGGTAAACACTTTTACTTCTCCTGTTTTTATAGCAGTAAAACTAAATAATAGGATGTCCCTTTTAGCCACCTAACATGTGGTTTTTCCACAATAGCAAGATTTAAAAGACTTGGAAATCTTCTGCACAGTATTTTAGGGATTCTTTTAATATGAAAAAGAGAGGAAATATGTTTTGTGTCAAATATGTTATATGTTTGATATTTTTCGATTAATCTGTACATAAAGTAATTGTATAAGAATCTGTTTTAGAATAATAATTTCTTTGTTGTTGCTTGACTTTACATCAATAAAACATCTAATCTGAGAGAAAAAGAAAAACACATTGAGTTGGTAAGATTTTTTTCAGCAGAATATTTAATTTCTTTTTACACTACTCATTAATGGTGAGATTTAGAAACCTTCTTTCACACAGTGAGATATCTTGTTCTGTGGCTGTACCAGTAGTAGCATCAGTAATAAAAATGCTATATCATGTTAAATCTACACTGCCCCTATGAGAGATCTGTTCCTGCTTTCCAAGCCATTTCCTGTCTAAACCAAAAGGTTAACATTGTGGAGGCCTCTGGATCTCCTGGTTCCACCAAAGTTCGGAGACGTTTTATTTAGCCCCCACCTCCACTCCTCTCAACAGGGGGAAAACAAAGATTTTAAGAGGACCCAAGCTATCCACAAGGTAGGCAGAAGAATTCAAAAAGCATTTTTAGGAGAGGTTCCCTTGAGCTGGCACCAAATAATCTTCAGTCAAATATACATTACCGAAGACAGAAACCTACGGTGATATTAGCACTATCTTCCAAAATAAATAAAGTAAAATTATATATATCCATATATAATAATAGTTAAACAGACAACATTTGAAGCGTATCAATGGTCATATACAATAGGCAGAATATACACCCCTTCATTGTGCTGAACTCATGTAAAAATGAGCTGATCCATGACAAAATATTCGCTCATTGGGGAAAGAGAGGTGCATCTCCATTTACGACATGCAAAAGTTTAATTTGTTTTTTGTAAAACAAAACATTTTACAAAAAACAAACCATTTTACAAAACATTTTGTAAAACATTCTCACAAGTTTAAAATATATTTTTGGGCCAGAAGGGCACATCTGCAGTATTTATGCTACCATTGACTGTTCTCATCATAGAAATAATATACTAATTTTGACTGCCAATTATGAATCTCTTCTAGGCTGATCCTGTCTGGACTCCAGGCACCCACTGAACCAGCCTTATCACTCTCCTCCTCAGCTGGACAGGGGGGAGAAAATATAATGAAAGGCTTGTTGGTCAGGGTAAGGACTGGGAGAGTTCCCTCACTGATTGTCATCATAGGCAAAATAACAACAACTTAGGGAAGATTAATTTGATTTATTGAAAATCAAGTCAAAATAGAGAATAAAAAAAATGAATAAAAAATAAAAAAAAGCCAAAATATACCTTTTCTTCAAGCTTCCCTTCATCCCTGGTTTAACTTCACTCCTGATTTTCTCAACTTTCTCCCTTGTAGCACTGCAGGGTGATGGAGAATGGAGGCTGCATCGCACTGTTTCTGCTGCTCCTTCCTTCTCAGGGGAAAACCTCCTCACATTCTTCCCCTGCTGCAGCATGAGATCCCTCTTATGAGAGACAAATAAATGTTCATGAAACAATGTGGGTCACTTCATGAGGTGCCTGTTCCCCAAGAACAGACTGCTCTAGCATGGGTCCCTGACAGAGTCACAAGCCCTGACAGCAAATTTACTCCAGTGTGGGCTCCTCTCTTCACACGGACACAGGTGTCCCCAGGAGCCTGCTCCAGTAAGGAGTTTCCATCACAGATTCCTTTGGACATCCACCTGCTATGGTGGTCCTCTCCATGGGCTGCAGGAGGATCTCTGCTTCCGTGCAGACCTCTGTAGGCTGCAGGGGGATAAGTGGCTCACCATGGTCTGTCTGCACCATGGGCTGCAGGGGACCCCATCTCCTGCACCTGGAGCACCTCTGCAGAGATGTTCCTCTCACATATTCATACTCCACTGCCTGTCTGAAGTTACTTGTTCCCCCTGCCACTCAACCTTCTAAAATCTCTCCTCTGCCACTTGGTGATGGGCTCATCCTTGGCCAGAATCAGATTNTATATGTTTGATATTTTTCGATTAATCTGTACATAAAGTAATTGTATAAGAATCTGTTTTAGAATAATAATTTCTTTGTTGTTGCTTGACTTTACATCAATAAAACATCTAATCTGAGAGAAAAAGAAAAACACATTGAGTTGGTAAGATTTTTTTCAGCAGAATATTTAATTTCTTTTTACACTACTCATTAATGGTGAGATTTAGAAACCTTCTTTCACACAGTGAGATATCTTGTTCTGTGGCTGTACCAGTAGTAGCATCAGTAATAAAAATGCTATATCATGTTAAATCTACACTGCCCCTATGAGAGATCTGTTCCTGCTTTCCAAGCCATTTCCTGTCTAAACCAAAAGGTTAACATTGTGGAGGCCTCTGGATCTCCTGGTTCCACCAAAGTTCGGAGACGTTTTATTTACCCCCCACCTCCACTCCTCTCAACAGGGGGAAAACAAAGATTTTAAGAGGACCCAAGCTATCCACAAGGTAGGCAGAAGAATTCAAAAAGCATTTTTAGGAGAGGTTCCCTTGAGCTGGCACCAAATAATCTTCAGTCAAATATACATTACCGAAGACAGAAACCTACGGTGATATTAGCACTATCTTCCAAAATAAATAAAGTAAAATTATATATATCCATATATAATAATAGTTAAACAGACAACATTTGAAGCGTATCAATGGTCATATACAATAGGCAGAATATACACCCCTTCATTGTGCTGAACTCATGTAAAAATGAGCTGATCCATGACAAAATATTCGCTCATTGGGGAAAGAGAGGTGCATCTCCATTTACGACATGCAAAAGTTTAATTTGTTTTTTGTAAAACAAAACATTTTACAAAAAACAAACCATTTTACAAAACATTTTGTAAAACATTCTCACAAGTTTAAAATATATTTTTGGGCCAGAAGGGCACATCTGCAGTATTTATGCTACCATTGACTGTTCTCATCATAGAAATAATATACTAATTTTGACTGCCAATTATGAATCTCTTCTAGGCTGATCCTGTCTGGACTCCAGGCACCCACTGAACCAGCCTTATCACTCTCCTCCTCAGCTGGACAGGGGGGAGAAAATATAATGAAAGGCTTGTTGGTCAGGGTAAGGACTGGGAGAGTTCCCTCACTGATTGTCATCATAGGCAAAATAACAACAACTTAGGGAAGATTAATTTGATTTATTGAAAATCAAGTCAAAATAGAGAATAAAAAAAATGAATAAAAAATAAAAAAAAGCCAAAATATACTTTTTCTTCAAGCTTCCCTTCATCCCTGGTTTAACTTCACTCCTGATTTTCTCAACTTTCTCCCTTGTAGCACTGCAGGGTGATGGAGAATGGAGGCTGCATCGCACTGTTTCTGCTGCTCCTTCCTTCTCAGGGGAAAACCTCCTCACATTCTTCCCCTGCTGCAGCATGAGATCCCTCTTATGAGAGACAAATAAATGTTCATGAAACAGTGTGGGTCACTTCATGAGGTGCCTGTTCCCCAAGAACAGACTGCTCTAGCATGGGTCCCTGACAGAGTCACAAGCCCTGACAGCAAATTTGCTCCAGTGTGGGCTCCTCTCTTCACACGGACACAGGTGTCCCCAGGAGCCTGCTCCAGTAAGGAGTTTCCATCACAGCTTCCTTTGGACATCCACCTGCTATGGTGGTCCTCTCCATGGGCTGCAGGAGGATCTCTGCTTCCGTGCAGACCTCTGTAGGCTGCAGGGGGATAAGTGGCTCACCATGGTCTGTCTGCACCATGGGCTGCAGGGGACCCCATCTCCTGCACCTGGAGCACCTCTGCAGAGATGTTCCTCTCACATATTCATACTCCACTGCCTGTCTGAAGTTACTTGTCCCCCCTGCCACTCAACCTTCTAAAATCTCTCCTCTGCCACTTGGTGATGGGCTCATCCTTGGCCAGAATCAGATTCACCTTGGTGCCAGCTGTCATTGGTTCCATGGGATACAAGGGAAGCTTTGAGCCGCTCCTGGTGAAGCCAGTCCTGTAAACTAGAGAACACTTGTAACATTTATATTATACCACGAAGGCATTCATTGTATAATGATATCATTACACAAGCAAACAGTTGAGAGATTTTGATTTATATTTTTAATATTTTTTCTATAGCATGAAAGGACACTTCAGTTGAAGAGAAGTGTTGAAATCCTGTAGAAAGACTTGATGGAAACAGGACTAGCACTGTTCCCTTTTGCAGGGCCATGCCTATAAATTTCAGAAGGAAACAGCCATTTGTATTGTTTCATGCAAATCTATCAATATTTGAATTTATAAAGAAAATGAAGGACATAAAGAAAAGGCTGTTATTTACTATTATTAGCATATTATTACTAAGAACAACATGTAGTCAAACTGATCATAGTCTTTTTATTAGCACGCATTTCAGAGATATCCCAAATTATCTTTTAGTTGGTTTCCTTATTAATTCAGCTAGAGAAGACACATCATTACAAGATTAAAATGGCATTATTATTGCTGGGTGAATATGAGGCTTACTGGAAACAATAGTTGTTGTGACAACAATCATTGAAAAAGAAAATTAAATATGTCTAAAAGTACTACTGATAAGGCTGTAGTCAGAACTCTCTTTTTAATCTACATTATAACAAGTAAGTTTTTTTCTTTCATGTCGCTAAATTATATATATAATAGACTAAATTGCACCAACATTAATACATTACTACAGTTCTTCACTTACTTGAAAGTAGGAAATATTTACAAATTTTCCAAATATGGTATATCATGACTCTTGAAAATACTCATCTGCATCATTCATGAAAAAGAAAGTTGTTTCCAGCAGGTAAAAACAATAAAGACAAAGAAATATTTTGCAATGCAAATAAAAGGAGATGAAAAAACCAAGCATTTCCATCAGTCTGACTGTAAAATCATAAGACTGCAGAGTATGATATGCATTAAGCATAATTATATACAAATGCATACTTTGAAAATGAACATCAAAAGTGCGTTTATATTGCAGTGAAATTAAGCACATGTCCCAGTTAATATTAATAACTTCCTTGTTATATGAGTATGTTTTCACTTTAAGAGCAATTTATTTGTAGTCTCTACCACTGAGTTGGATTCTCTGTGCAGCTCTTACACCAAAATTGCATCAGTAGACTGGCGCTGTGGGCAAAGAGGTTTCCTGCCTTGTCTGCCACTGCCACTCCTAAATGGGGTATTACAGAATCATGTGTATTATCCTATCTAAAGTCCTCTCATATGCACTCTTCTGGCTGACAGGAACCTGTACAATTGGAGGAAAAGCATCAGAAAATACAACAAAATAAATCAGTGGGACAATTACATTAAAAATAGGGGAAAATGCAGAAATGTTGCTCTGTGATATAGAAAGCTTAGAGTTAAGCACTAACAAACTTTTTTCCTAATGATTCCTGGACAACCAGTGATTCCTGGGCCAAATCATACAAGAAACCTCCAAGGAGAAATAATTCCCCTGGTTCTGAGTCAGTCTATAGGAGATTGTCATAACACTCTCGTCAAAGAGCCACTACAGAACATCATCTCAACAGTTTTATGTGAACAATGAGATGAAAAATCCTCCACTGTCTTGCAATATTTACAAAGGAGAACAACATGAAAGTAAGACAGACACATAGAAAGAAACTAAAAGGGCCCCTGTAAAAGTGAAATCTTCACTGGAAGCTTGGGAATGATTTTATAACTCTCTTGTTTGAGTCACAACACAAATATGTACATTTTCATAGAAGGTTAGACAAAGAACAAAAGAAAGTCAGCATGGGCAAACAGCAGAGTAAGGAAATCTATTAAATTTTTTAAAAAAATCCTTCAAATATGTGAAGTTCAACCTGAATGAGACCAGAAAAGAATACGAATTTTGGTAGCTTATATGTAAAAATAAACTAATATTTTGTAAAACAAAAGCAAAAACTTAAAATCTTAACAGGAAAAATGAGTGCTTGGATGAGTTGACAACATTGATTACAACATAGCAAAAGAACTAAATTAATATTTTGAATTTCCCTGCATCAGGTAGGTGTTTGAAGATATGTTTTTTGTTTGTTTTAAGCCAGAACTTTTTTTTTCACAAACACAAAAAGGAATACAAATATCATATTTAAACATCAGGAGCACAGCTCATAGGACAACTTAAAAAAATGAATGATTTTGCATCATCAAAGCCAAACACATGCTTTCAAGAACTTTGCTGAAATTCACGGAGTAAATGTTTGAATTATGGACTGAAGTAAGTACTTTCACACTTAAAATTGGCTTTATGCCAGAGGACTAAAAGGAGACTTACTCTGGAAACTCACTGATCTGTACTCATTGATCACCTGTACTGAGAATGAAACAGAAAAGACAAAGTCTGGGGCCTCTGCAGAGACTCTTAAGGAAGCTAAGTAGTCGTGGTAAAAGAGAAGACTCTACCTTGGATAAATAAATTGCTTTAAACTAGGAAGCAGTGAAAGAAATGTGGAGTTTTTTTTCATACAGGAGAGAATTGACCAGTGAAGTTCTGAATAAACTGACATGTAAAGATGAATTACTGATGAATAACTATGTGAAAAAGTTTACTGATCATGATTATTTATTTGAGATCTAAAAAGAATTGGTTGCAGAGAGTGTAAAAGAACTATACAGGCCTGAGAAATTGGATGATAAACTGGAACATGGGATTTAATGCAAATAAATGTGACGCGCATATGGAAAAACAAATGTAATTTTATGATGGGTTCTATAATGATGGGTTCTAAGATGACTGTTAACAGTCAGGAATGAGATCATAGAATATAATAAATATCTTCACATGATTATCACCTCAGTGTTCACTAAAATGAAAAGGCAAAATGTAATAGGTAAAGAATAGAAGACAAGATAGAAAATACTATTATTTGATTATATAAATCATCAGTACAACTGCATTTGAATGTTGTGCACATCTGACTCTTATCCTGAAGGAGGTACAAAGGAAACTTAGGAATACATACAAAAACAGCTTCCAAGTGAGGAAACATTAAATAAACTAGCATGATTTGACGCTGAAAGAAGGGAGGTATGATGGCATCTGTAAGTTCAGTAATGGTGCAGTGTAAAGACTGCATCCCCTTTAATGCTAGAACCATCTGCAACCAAACAAAACCACAAGGTGACAAGTTCAAATTTCCAAACAATATGGAATATTAGCAGTGGTAATACCTGGTAAGGTATTACATTGCCCAGAAAAGCAATGGGACACGACTACTCAAGTGGATTCTAAAACACATTGGGAGAAACTGTACAGGATGTCACTGGAGTCTGTAAGGAACGGAGATAACATGTCTTCCTCTGAAAGTTTCTTAAATGTGCAACTGCTGGGTTCAGGGGAATTTCACAAGGTACTTGTCATCATCTTCCACATTTTTTCAGGCATCTGCTTTTGCCTACTGTCAGAGACAGGATACAGGACCAGACGGGCTTTTGGTCTGATCGGATACAGCTGTTCAGATGCTCTTAGTGATAAAACTCACTGTTCTTCATTATGAAAAATAAAAATATTTGATTTTTTTTTCTGTTAAACATTCCACATAATAGTCATGAGTGAGTGCTCTATTTCTTCACAAGTGTGTTTGAAAGCCTTTCTCTTGATCACCATATACTGAATGCAAAAGAATACTGTAGTTTCTGTCTCAACTACACAGTGGTGTTATATGTTAGAAGTACTATAAGACCTTAAAAGTGTGTTCATTGTTGTGGAAATCTTTAAAACTTAGGAAGGATTTCCAAAGCAGTTCTAAGGGATTTCTGTTTTAGTGTGTTTGCAAATCTGTTTTGGTGAACACTCAGTACATCAAAGAAAAAAAAGTAAAAAAAAAAAGTAAAAAAAAGAAACCTTTGGAGGATCTTTATATTTAACTCTGCAGAGCAGTGAAATGGTTTTGTTTTGGACCTTAATACTCAACTCTGCTTGCACTCGTGGTCTAGAAACATTGTAATGCCCAGTGGTTTTGCTAGGTCTGCCGATGTAGGTTGTGTAGGTTTTGTGACGTTATCTACATACAAGTCAAAATCAATTTTTGTTTTTATAGAAAGCTTCAGAAAAGATAAAATTTCTGCAACCAATGATTATATACACTTCTGAAATAGTTCCTCATTTTAGTAATTCATTCTTCCTTTCATCTTTTGAGTTTGGTGAGATGACATTTCCCTGGTGGAATATGGTAGCTCTCTTATTTTTAAGGAGATGCAATGCTTGAGAAGATAAAAACCCAACTCAGTGGTCTTATTCTTATTAGGAAAATGTTTCAAGGCAACAGATTTATCGCTTATATGAAACTCTTCATATACAGATCAACAATTTTGAATGAATTTTCTACCATTTTCTAATTGCATTAGTGTCTGTTTTTTAGTGATATCATTAAGGAAGATTGTATGTAGAAAAGAGGGAACTGTAATAAGAACAGAATATATGATATTGGAGGGGTTTTAATTGCATAGTTATTGAGTGTGAAAGGGATATACAAAAACTAAGGAAGATAGTATGAAGTCATAGTGCACAAATGGATATTGTGCACAAACTCTTCTGTGTGGGAAGATATTGTGTCATAGTGACAGGGAATGAATTTCACAGAAAATTTCACAGAAAATTTGTGAAATATTTCAAATATTTTATATAGCATGGAAAGCCTTGGCAATTATTCAGGTTTGGGTGAATAATATTCTTCTGGAGAAGATTATAGCTGCCTGTCACAAGCCAAAGTTTCCAAAAAAACATCTTAACTTCCGGATAATATCTTTAATATTTTTACCCAATACGCCCAGCAAAGGTAGTGGCTTCCAAATAATACTCTCTGAGGCACTTGTTACATGAACAACAACAAAGTCCAAAAGTCCAAAAGCTTTGTCACTGATGAGAAAGGGAGTAAAAAAATCTGTTCTATAAGGAAATATCTTGTGTGACCCATAAACTCCATTCTGCACCACATCACTTCTCAGCCTTAGAAAACATTACTTTCACAAAAACAAAAAAAATTTGAGAGATTGGAAAAAAAAATATCGAATAGGAATATGCAAAAGAAAAGTTAAGTGTTTCTATATGTTAAGTGGAAATTAAGACTACCTTAGACAGCAGATTAACATAAATCATTCTACTACCAGCCACAGTCAACCACTATAGCCACAGCTTAGATTTGAGAGCAGAAGGTGCTTTTTATTCTGTGGTTAGGCATGTCAGGGCAAGAAGTGTTGTCATAGAGATGGAGTACAGCATCCATCAGAGAAGAGGGGAGAATAGAAACTCCAAGTTATAGGACAGGAATACTGTCTTGGCTTGCTTAAGTTGGCATGTCTTGCCATGAATTCTTCCCAATTTTGCTCTGTATTTTATAAATACTGTGCACACAAACAGCCTGAAAGTAATAATCATCTCACCATTGGGACCTGGTAAACCTCTCTCTAGGTTTGGTTTTTCATACCTGTACTGAAATAAACCAACATGTCTCAGACGTTTCTGGATTGGGATTTTGTTTTTACTCTTAGTAAGTCTGATATTGTATAACATTTCCAGAGAGATTTTTTTTGGTTGTTCTCCAATGCAGAGATGAGCACTATGGATGAGCAGTGGGAAACAATTTAAGAAATGGCTGCAGACCTTGCAACTGAAATTCATTTTGGCTAAATCTAAACAAGGAGGAGGGTTACAGAGGTCAAATGTAGTTATGTAGTATGTAGAGAGTAGAATGAGCAAATAATTGAAAGGCTTTTGAAAAATATATAAACAGTCTGGTAGAAAGACAGACTGAAGAGAGTTTATACAAATAAGCAGAAGAAAGTTAAAAGGATAATTAGAGGAGCAAAGAAATAATATTGGATGTCAAGTTGTATGGAATATTTCAATTAAAAGCTCTTCAACTATATCTGTAATAGAGACAAAGGTTCAAAGGTTAACTTGTCCCATTAAAAACAATGATGGGGGATTGAAGACAGGGCATAAGGAAGTGGCAATTTGTTAAAAGTTATTTAGCTTCTGTTATTACAGCTGAAGAAGAAGATGGAAAACTGCTTGGTAGAAGAATTTTGTTTCTCACAAAGATAGGCCAGGTCCTAATAAAGTGCAGGTAAAATTGGAAGCAAATGAGTTATTTATCTCCAAATGTGCATTATCCTGGTGTCATAGAGATGCAGGAGATTTAGGAACTATACTCTAATTTGTTATAAGTTAGGGAGGTTCTAGCTTATTAGCAATATTATTTGTGCATAACCTTTGTGCAAGGTCTCATATAACACTGGCATAGCTCAAATGCCTTTACAATTATTTTCCTTAGTGCAGCTCATCCTGAGCTTTTAGGAAGTATAGTAATAGAAATTATCCAGGTTAGTGGCAGATTATATACCATGGCACACCAGTCAAATGTAGAGGCAGGAACATGCAACAAAAGAGCAGAACAAATCCAAACCTGCACTAAGGAACCATATGAAAATAAATGTTAGGAAAACCTAAGAAGATTCTTGCAAAATATACAGAAATATATTTCCTCAGATCAGATACCAGCACTGCAATGAAATATTAAAGCTTTGAGCTGGAAGACTATCACAGCATATAAATGAATACATTAACCAGCTCAGTTTATAAACTGTGAGTAAAATTCAAGTAGAGTATCATATTCAAAAGAACCAGAAATGTTCATATGGCATAATTTTTAAAATCACACTACAGAACAAAAGCAGTATACACCATATAATGAGCTGAATTAGAATATTTTTACAAGAGAGACAAATAGGAATAACACACAACACACAGTGACTATAAAGACTTAAGTACAAGGTGAGTTTCCTGTCATTAAATAAATCTTGAGAAGAGAAGTTCAGCACCTTTCATTTCTAAAATTCAGCGTTCAATATTCTCCTAAAGATGACTGGACATTCAAAAGTGTCTCCTATTAAAACAGCCAGAATTGAGAGTTTCTGGGAGTTTTGAATATCTGGCAGTTTGAGTGAATCATCTTTCGTAATACCATTTTTTATAGTGAAGATTCAGATCTATGTTGCCTTTGACAGCCCTGTTTTGGCATTTCCACCTTTTATTGCTTACAGACAAGATTGACTTCATCAGCCTCTTCTCTATGACAGCTAATATCAGCTAAAAGAGTTTTCTTAGATGAATCCCATCTCCTCTTTATATCTTTGCACCACTGGAAGCTACGAGCTTCCATAGAAGGGAGGACCCTTTAGGATGCAAAGTGGAAAGTGGATAGCTGGAAAGCTGTCCAGAAACCAATCTTCTCCTAATTATAGGAGTCTAGACAACTAGAATAGCAGATACAGCTCTGAATCAAAGAAATAGTAACAGTCTGTTGTCATAGGCACTATGGGAACACTGTCCACGAAACAGCCTTTAGGGGAGCACTAGAGGAAACTAGGAAGCTTTTTTGTAATTTGATTTTTCTTTCTGTAAAAGTAAGCTGAAGAAGATACACACTAAGTATCTCAAGCCTCGTTTTTGACTAAAACTCTTCACATCTCAGATTCAATACCAATAGATTTATTTCTGCTTCAGTCCTCATGGACTATATATGCTTATATATTCATTGATAGTTTTACACAAAATTTACATTTCAGCATGGGAGTTGATTATTGTAAGTCCCTATTTAAAAATCTCTCAGGTTTTTCACATCAACTCTGAATATAAGAACTCAGCTGCTATTTCAGATGAATTGAGTACATTATGCTATTCCTCTCTTTTTTAAAGTAACTGCTTCTTAAAAAGCTGATATACTATCAAATGCCACTATTTTTTCAAAGCTTTTACTAGTGTGGGCCCTGGTTCTGTTCTTTAATCTCATTTTGACAGGTATCTGTGCCACATGTATCTCCTATTATTTAAATACCATACTGTCACCTCTTTGGAAGGTAAATGTCTTCTGCTTTGTTTGCTTCAAATTTAAGATGGTTCTAAATTATGTCACAATGTATGCTTTTATGTCTTTATGGTGTTTAAAATTACAAATGTCCCAATAGAATGAGAGGGAAAATATTAAATCATTATCATTACCATCATAGCAATCATGTTTGGTATTTCAGTGTTTTAGATGCACAGAGAATACATAATCTCCAATAACCTGTTATAATTCTTACACCTATGCAAAAAGTTACTGAATTTCAACAAAATTCTCAATAGGAAAAATATATGCTAAAGGGTAAGTCTTGAGACTTAAATCAGATTAATGCACAGATCTGCTTTTATCATAAAAGGAGAGGGGAAAAAAGACCTTGAATTATTTTCCTTTTTCTTGCTACATATCTCAAACCATTACTGCCAACCCATCAAATGAAAACGGCATCTTCTAGAAGCTAAAATTACAAACACTACAAGTCATGTTGCAGTTGACATGAAAACAACCATTGCTGGCATATCTTGTATTTTTACAGCTGACTATTCTCTTCCTGACATTTTTAGTAAAGTTGAGCAATATCCAGATTCCAGCCTTGATACCAGTCGGCACAGCAACATTCATCTTAAGATGACATCTGTTGAGAATTTTTCAATAACTTAATGGTTATAAAGCATGTGAGGAGGGGGATAATAGAGGGATTATGACATAAAAATGCTAAAGCCCTTGTGGGGGAACTGCTGCACATAAAGTTTTGATTTGGTAATTCAAACTAATGCAGTTTGTAGTCCTCTAGAGAGAGGGCAATAATGGTGCACAATATGCTCTTAAACACTGATGCATAACACATTGTGCTAGAGCCAAAAGGCACTGTACAATATCATTATGGTGCAGAGAGGAGTAGTAACTTTGGGAGCTGCTTTAACAAAGAACTGAATGCACAGGTAACAAACAATGCTATTCCTCTCCTTTCTATGCTCTTTAATCCATTCATTTGGGCACCTTAGGAAAACATGGCATTTATTGTTAATGAGATAAAATGATAAAGTTTAAAATACAAAGATTTGTGTCATGCAATACATATAGGTTTACTTTTTTCATTTTTTTTTTTAAGATGAATTAGACAGGATTAAAATTTTTTATTGTCTTTGAATGTGGTGAAATAAGGAATGGTCATATTTGGACAAAGCTAGAAAACAGACAAAATTAAAGATCAGTCTATGTGTAATGGATGCAAATTAAGTATTAATGATATTTTCTGGGGATAAAAAACGTGCAGGAATTCTTAAAATATATAGAGAATTACTATAAAATTTATAAAAATCTCATGCAATGTAAAAATAATATGATTTTTTATTATTTTTATCTATTTTATTATTGTTGAAATGGGTTTATTTAATTTACAATGCATGTGCTGCTGGATGTAATGTCAAACATGACATTTAAATAGGAACACAATTTTTTGATCACTTCTCCAGGACTTCTGGTAGCATGAATTTAAGACTTAACCAATGTGCTTGAATGGCAAATTGTCTGTGCTAGGGGAAAGAAAAATAAATTAAAAAGCTCCAAATTATCTGATTTCCTAAATGCATATATAGATTACTTTCTGGATCATAAGGACCCTATCAAGGTTAAACCTTGTAAACATGATGATACTTTTTTTGATTTTTTAATCCATGGCAAAAGTTTAAGAAAATGGCCTTGTTATCCAAAATACTTTTTCTTCTGAGGAGTCCTATAAGTAAGTATTTTTGTGACTTTGCATGAATGATGATTCATCTAATCTTCCTTTTGTGACCTGAAAATCAGTTTTCCAGTGGACTTTAGTTGATTTGTCTAATCATACCTAACGACATCAATATATGGAAAACAACAATCAATCACATCCCAATGTGCTTGTTCAGTTGGATGGGACTAGTCAGCTTCCCAGGGACCTATCTCCTTCAACTGTCTCTGAAGAAGAAAACCCAGACAACTGGCTCACCTCACTCTGACTGACAAAAGTAAGGAGAAATTCTGTGTAAGGACTGAGTATAGAAGTTGTGGAAAAAAAACAAACCAAGAAACAGAGAAAAATATTTGCACTCCTGCATGTAGGTGTCAAGTGTCCTTTCAGGCAGTGAGGTTAAGTCTCCTGGCAGTTTGCTACTGCTCCAGACAGTGCTGTCTTTCCTGTAAGTCCCAGGTCAAAATTGCTGTCCCTATGCTGATGAGCCAGGCAACTGAGGGTATGTAAAATGAATCAGAGGCTGCTGTTCCTCTCTGTTTCACTCATCCTGCGTCTGTGGGTCCTGTGCCACGAAGGGAAAATGAGTCTGTCCTCACCAAGGGACCAGATTCTGGGGCACTGCCCAATTTTAAGTGCCATATCTGGCACTACAGGCTCTATCTTATGCTTCACTGTGGTCTTCCAGATCTCTGCTGCACAAAGCCTTGTTTCTCTCCAGTGGGCTCTGGAACCACAGGAGTCTGTGTAACAGTACATCATTGGCTCGTGCTCAAGAAGCTTGTGCTTTATGTATAGTGCTTGTGCCAACAGGAAGCTTTGCAAAGGGGCCCAGATCTTCTCAGAGAGAGTTATTTATGTGCCATGTGATTGAATTTAATTTAAATTAATGTCTTTTTGGTACCCCAGTGAATATAGTGGCCAATATCTCTTTTGTCATTCAGCTGCACTGTGCCACTTTTTTCTCACACATTTCTGGTGACAGTAAGAAGTTTTTAGGCTCCTTTCCTTTCCAGTTCATTCCATGTCTCCCATGAGAAGTGTGATCCTGAAGTTTGTTAAGCAAATGGAAGACTTTTTTATTTTAAGTCAAAATGTGTGGTGAGAATTTTCATTTTCAGCTGAGGTGCTTTTAAATTTAATCATGCTTCAATTAATGAGAAGCTAGCAGAGAGTGGATACCCAGCAATGAAGACATTGCTTGGTAAGGTATCACCCAACAAATAGTAAGCAGGACTCGGGCTCACAAACTCAGTGTTATAAGGCAGCTGTGTGATTTAAATAAGGGTTGATTTGGAATAAATTAATTGGAGGTTCAAATGTGGTAGTTTGAATGTGTCTCACAGACCATCTTCCTGCCAGGATCACTGTTGGATTTGGTACTGCCCATCACAAGCAGCGCTCTGTGATCAAGTATTTCCTTCTCACCTAGAGCAGAGCCATACTAGCACATTGGCTGATGAAGCACAGATCTTTGTGACTGAGAATCTATGACATTAGAGACTTTTCTCAGTGGTACAGCTCCCCCTCTTCTATCTTGAAATGCCTGGAAAGGCGTAGGAAAGTAGGTGTTGCAAATCTGCTGGGGCACAACAGCTCTTCACTCATGCCTGGTCCACAATTGGGAAAGGTTTCATTCCCACTATTCTCTCTCGTTCATGAGGATAGAATGCCAGGCAACAATGACTGTGATCCTTCTTTAGGCCATTTACAGTGTGCATGCAAACCAGGAGTGGGTTTGGGGGGATATAGGCACTACTCAAATGATGCAGCAAGATAAGTAATTTAGCCCCAAAGGATAGCTTGGGTTTTATCATTTTTCCCAGCCTGCAGATTCTGGGACATCTATTGAGTGTGATATGAGAGATGCATATTATCATTGAAAATAAAATGCTGGGATATAAATTATCATTTAAAAAAAATTATTTAGTGATGCATCTACCAATTAAAAGACTCAAAATTCTGCTCCATGCTTAATATATAATGGGGGAAATTACATGGAATATATGTAAATCTTTTTATGTTTTCTTTATATATAGTATCATAATCCCTCGAATGAGAATTTGCTGCATTGTTCCATTGCCAAAGTGATGTCTACAAATGAGGGCTCAGGGAATTGCTGCAGGCTTTCTGATGAACTGAGCCAGCAAGCCACTGTGGACACAAGCTTGAGTTTTTGAATGAAGAAGAGGATTTACACATGCAAAGATATTTTTCTCTTTTCCCTTTCAGATTTCCAACAAACAGCTCCTCCTTTCATTTACTGGCAATAATCGGAAACAAAATGCAAAACCTAAATGTACTTGTGTGTTCCAAGTCTCCATCTTTTTCAGCTATATCATTTGTTCCGTTAAAAGATGCGATTCTTCTTTACAGTTGTCACTGATGAGATAATTAATACAATAATGTGAAATTCATTATTTTAACCATCTTCTAAACATTTCTAAAAATACTTAAGTGCCATTTTTCAGACAAATTAGTTGTGAAACTATCTATCTATTGGGGAGATTTTCAGTTAAAAGTTTATACAAATAAATATATTCTATATGCTATTCTTTTCAAAGAATGTTTGATCTAATGGCTTCTGAAGATGGAATTTTGTTTGATTTTCTCGTTGTTTAATACCTAAAAGAACAGTCTGAAAAAGACGAAAGATGTATTAGTTTGCTTAACTACTTAGCATTAGAAGACAGTATTTTGTGAATTACAGAACAAGATTCAGTTTAAAGGATGAACTTTTTTTCCTACTGATTGTTTTCCTGCTTGAAAATGCTTAAGTGGCCTAAAAGTGTCAAGAGTTATAAGAAGTTTAAATTAATGTTAAATATATTGTCTTTTTTTTTCCTATGGAAAAAAGGAATAAATTCAGTATATTCACACATTCAAACCCCAGCTATTTAATGATTCTTGTCAGGTATCTTATATACATTAGTGGTATATAATGACTTGAAATACACATGAAACCAACTAATAAAAGAAAAAAAGGACTGCCTTTGTCCCTGTATCCTTTGTGTCTGTGCATGGCCCTCTCATCTGCTGGGATATGAAGTATGTGACTCCATGAAACTTTTCACCCCTTATCTTTCCTCGTGCATTTAGATAGTATATATTTAGATGCTCTGATATCGGTACAGAGAAAACTTTCCTGAATACATTTTTATAATCCTTTGTATACATAAGGCCATAGTATCCACAGATTTAGGGAAATTATTATTAAATGTTAAGACAAAGCAGCCAGCAATAACTAGGGAACTTTCAAGGTCATGGCTGCTGAAATAATTTCTTGTACACTCAAAACAATATTCAGTCACTTCTGAAAGAACAAAAGATAAAACATCCATTGCAGTTTTTCATTACTTTCATGGATTTTCTTTTGAAAAGAAATGCTACACTCTAGACTCCTTCTAGTCAATCAGAATGCAGAATTCTTTTTCAGAAATTCTTATTTTATTCTACAAGAAAGCCCTATTCCCTCAGAAATCATTTGTTAACAGCAGTTGAGCTTTGCTAGTCCATTCCCTGAGGTGAATCCAAGATCAATTGTGGTTTGGACATAATTTTGAGGTGTACAAATAACTATTTTTAAAGGCAGTATTCTCACTCTAGTTTATATTCAAGGTTTTGTAAATGAGATGGAATAGCAAGAAAAGTTTATATTTACAACTCTGCAATGGAAAATGTCCCCCAAGTCAGAAGGCAGGACCCACTCTATCAAGTTTATAATTAAGCAATAATCTCAAGAAACGCAGTCATTACCCGTCTTTAATGACTACTTTGTTGGTTAACAGCTCAATGTGAAGTTGAGGATTGTTAACACTCTATCAAACTTCTTGTTAAGTGTACTAAGTTTTTATTTAAACACACTTGGATCGCAGCTGGAAAGCTGTGGGGGGAATCAGACATTCCCAAGTGGCTAATGACCAGTTTTTTTCCATCACTCAGAACACAGGGCACATTCCTTTATGTTTATATAATAGCTGTTAACTACAGATGGCTGGTGCCACCCGATTTTGGTACTTTGTGTGACCTTAGTCATCTACTGTATCTGCAACCAGTTGATGCTCTTATGCTGCTGAGCTTTGAGAAGTTATTTGAGCCTTTTGGAAAATCCAGCCAAGAAAACATAATAATTACCCCAGAAATCGATAGTAACACAAAAAAAGTAAATACATTTCCAAATGCTATGACAGCCTCTCCCGAATCAGATTTATTCTGGTGGGCCAGAAAAGGAACCATTTTGCCTAGTTGATGAGGTGACTGGAAATTAATCCTACAAAGTCTACTGAACTAATTCAGCCTAGGAACAGCAGTTGGAAAGCAAAGTCACACCTCTGAGTTAATGGCAATTTTTCTTCAGAACTACCTGTGACAAGCAACCATTTTCCTTTGTTTCGTGCACTAGCAAAGATGCTGATATTTCATGGATTACAATACCTTTATGGACAAGTAGCAGCCTTTACACTGCAACTGAAGCACCCTTAAATTAGCAGCATGGGTCAGACTTGCTGAAAAGCAACAAGGATAGAGGGTGACTGAAGTGATG
This sequence comes from Thryothorus ludovicianus, assembly GCA_013397245.1. Taxonomy (NCBI): domain Eukaryota; kingdom Metazoa; phylum Chordata; class Aves; order Passeriformes; family Certhiidae; genus Thryothorus; species Thryothorus ludovicianus. The sequence continues at coordinate 44,247 of VZTB01006199.1, read as the reverse complement.
TCATACATGGGTTTGTTGACTTTGTTGAAATACCCACAACAGTCGTGGAGTCAGACAAATTCCGCCTAATCAACCCGATAACTTATTATCAAAAGGATCTATTTCTTTGTCACGTCTGTCAGGGTAATCCGGAATTCATTATCATATTAATGTCCTGACTGGGCTCCTGTGGACCTCTGAGTTTTGTTTGTTGAAGAGCTTCCTGGGGCGTTTGGAGAAACAAAGCGCACTCTCTGGAACATGAGGCATTCAGAGCCGCGTACAGATGGGCCCGGGCTCTTTGTTCCTCTCTGCCTGGGAGGCTGTTATGGGAAGCAGCCAACCTGCAGTCTGTCACAGTGAACATTGTCAAGTCATTGTGTACTTTTAATTGTTACTATGTACATGGAATCTGAAAGGTCGCTCTGGATATATAGTACAAGTGCACAGAGCCCTTTGCCAGACCAAACAGCTGTCCTGTGGTGTTCCCATATTCAGCTCCAGTCACCTTTCCCTCATTGAAGGATTCTTCTGACAGAGCAATTAAAACATACGATTTATTACTAAACAGTCAATAAGGAAATCTTAGAAGTGCACTCTTTCACCACTTCACTGTTTCCCATGTGGCTGTCTTAACAGGTCCTTTTATATTTAAGCAATTATTTCTGCCCCAATGATATTACAGACCCGGCAAGATTAATTAAAGAGCCGACAGCAAATTACAATAACAACCTCAAAATACAATCAGAGAGGTCAAACTGTATACCAAATTCTGTTCTTAGACACTCCTAGATAAAATAAAACTCCCTAAGTTTGTCTGGCCTGCAAGAGATGAACTACATTCTTTTCTTTATTGAAGATACGTGAATATTTCTTTAGAAGACTTTGTTTAGCTTCTCATTTTTATCTGCAGCATAAAAGATTCAGTCTTAAAGGAAAACGTAATTGTATATGGTGTGAATAATCCTTGGCTGTAGAAGCACTACTCACCAGGGAGTCTACAAGCCGTGTTAAGTCTAGATATGCTAATATTTGTTTTCCCATCATGCACCTCAGCTTTTGTTTAGAAAAATATGAATGCTGACTAAGTATGGCTGAACACTAATATTGTGATGTTTCTAAGTTTTTGTCAAGTAAATTAGGTTTATCAATATTGTTATGTATGTAAATACAGCAATTGATATAATAATTAAAAATTATTAGGTTCAAGACACAAAGGCACAGAGATTTCCAGTTCTTGCTCACTCTGTTCACCCCAGATGTGCAAAATATGAAGAAACCCTACAAAATATATTGTGAAGAACATGTTAATTCTCTTACAATTTTGTTGTATTAAAATTTGGTAATGAATAATTTCCATACTGCATATATGTAAGAATGAATATATATGTATATAAATTCATATTTATATATGTGAATGTGACTATGTGGGGGAAAATATTTAAGATATTTAAAAATAAAATTTAACATACATAACTCATGTTCATAATGAACATGAATAAACTGCGATCCAGATCCTAAGATTTTAGATCAACAGTACAATGTGTAATTCTGAGGTTCTTGCGCTTCTGAAGATGTACATCTAATCGTATATAGAACTGGGTATTTTTTAATATGGCATTGATTTCCAGCTCTTTGGCAGGATTGGGGTCCTTTTTCTCTTTCCCTTTTATTTTTCTTGTGATTTTTCCTGTTTGTTTTCCCTTTTTCCTTCCGAATCAAAGAATGGTAAGGTTGGAACGGTCATCCAGCCCAGCCTCCCTGCTCAAGCAGGGTCAACCAAGACCACATTGTACAGAAGTATCCTTACTCTTATCTGTACTTTATTCCTTTTATTTTGTTTTTTTTTTTCTTGACCATAGAAAAAGAAAATCTGGTTTAGTATGGTAACAACGTATGATAATGAAAATAACCTTCAGAATTTTCCAATACTTATTTCAGAAATCCATTTATGACAATGAGATATATTTTTATGATACTATTGTTGTCATTTTTGTCATTAGCATTATTGTTATTCTTCAGTGCTTTCTAATGATCCTGTTAAATGAAATGAAAACAGTGAGACTTATACAATTAAATTTGAGAAATATATTATGATGAAATCCTTTTCAGCTATCATTACTAACATCTGTTTAGTTAACTGTATTTCTCGGTTACTCTTTGTTCACATGAATAGTTATATATATTTATTGTCCGTTCATGTATTAGTAAAAACTCAGCTTCCTTCACGTCCTACACCACTTGGATGGAGATAACTAGCAGACCGTCTCAGCTTGCAAGTTCTTTTCATTGCACTGGAAATGTCTGAACACCCTTGCTTTTCTGACACTGCATTTAAACCAATTTATCTGTTACTCAGATCTCTGCGGATAACTTAACAGTATCACAGAGAAAGAATTAAAAACATTTGTAGAAGCTCCAGTACTAACTGCTATGATTACCTCTCAAACTGGGGTTTAGACATTAGTTTGCAGTAATTCATACTCCAATTTTACTAAAAACTTCTTCTAAGTAAAAATTAAAAAAAAAGTAGCATACTCCTCAAACTGGGATAATATCTGAGTACTCCAATGAAACCACTAAGTGACCATAAATAAACCTTTTGTGAGCTCTAGTTTAGAAGTCCTCAGTGCTGATCAAGAAATGCACAAAGTACAAGGCAAGGCAGGACAAAGCAGAACCCTATGCTGTGGCTGAAATAGTTAGTTTTAGTAACTCATTTCTACTCAGGACACTTTTTATAGAATTTCACCTCAGAATATTTGCTTAAAATTTTGCTTTTTCACAAAAGAGCAACAGAGACAAGTTTGGTGAAGAGCCAACACACATATCATGAGAAATTTTTCCATATTGTGAGCTGGTTTGTTTCACCTTACTTATCCCCTGGGAAACTCCATGAAGTGAAAACTCATGCTGAGGTTGATGAACCTAGGACTCAGTCCATAGGAGACCAATACTCAGTGGAAATAAGATATTTCTCTTCTGTGAAAAGTTCCTCATAGACTTAAATCATATTTGTCTTTTTTTTTAATATTATTTGTGTCAGTCTAGAACCATTTAAAATAACCCATTTTGTTTCAGAGACTTGTTAAAAACCAATAATGACCACTTACAATATCTAGGGTTATACCAAGTACAATACCTAACTTACAGCTTACTAAAGCCTTAAATTCCCACTGGGACTTCCCTGTTCTTGAAAGTTCATAGCTCTGGTGTTCAACATTTTTTTCCATGAGGCTTCTTTAATTTTAAATAACTCTACAAATAGTGAACACTATTAGACAGGTACCAGGGGGTCAGCAGTGCTGATGTGGTGTACTGCTTCCTTACAAGGTGTGGGTACAGAAAGGGCATCCTGGAGTGTGCTGCTGACCATGGCTGCCCCAGGTGTCCTCTGCTTCTCTCTTCTGCCTGGCCCAGGAGAACCTGGTGTTCACCCAGCCCTCCTCAGAGCCAGTCTGGGGGCTCGACAAGACGCCAAGAAGAAAGAAAGGAATATTTCTCTGTCAGTTTACTCCACGGAGCCATCCCTATTTTTCTGTCAGTTTACTACCCTGGGCCATCCCTCTGGGGAGTTGGAAGCATAGCATTGCCAGGACATGAGAGTAGGCAGACACACACAGCCAGGGCCAAGAGGAAAGGCAGGGAAGAGGGAAGATTGCTCTGTCTGGTGGCAGTTAGCTGTCAGATCAGATTAGCTGTATCATAAACCAGTGTATTATGGCACAGTTCCAACATAAACCCAAGGCTGCAGCTCTTGAGTGGGATGAGGAAGCTTATTTGTGTGCTCCAGCTTTCAAGACATGAGTCCACTGTGCAATGGATTAGTGAGCTGATCTATGTAAAAAGAAATATAAAGCAAATGGGAAAAAAACAACACAACATACAGAAGGGATCATTATATACTTTGGGGTTTTGGTCTATTTGACACCACTTTGTGCAGTATCATCACATGACAAGGGAAAAGAAAATGGGACTAGGGTTGTCTTCAACCAGTGCTGACACCTGAAATTCATTACTGCAAAAATAAAGTCCGAGTACATCTGCCCTCATAACCAAACAGCAGTTAAGTTCCCTGATTAGGAGTGTCAATCATGCAACTGTGAGTATATTTCTGTGGTAATTATTACATCTAGGAATAATGAACTTTGTCTAAAATTATAAAATTGAAAAGCAATTCATGAAATAGACTGAAATTTTTAAATTGAAAATTACTTCTAAAACTATTTCAGTTGAGGACAAACTATTTGTATGAATAGTGATGGATGTTGACTGAATTTCCTTAATCTGCCAAGTAAATGATAGTTACCTGGATACACTATAACTCAATGGAACAGGTATCATTCTATAATTTATAACAAATCATATGATGTGAAAGAAAAATGATGAGTTAACTAAAATAATTGCACAAGATATTTTAAAATATCATCTGATATAATACCATTGAAAGGATTCACACAAAATTATTTTTTTTGCTTTCTCATTTTCACTCTGATTTTAATAATTAAGGTCCAAAATTAGTCTAAAATTAACTGTTTCACAAGTATATAAAAATGTCATAAACAATGCATTTGTCTTAAAAATGGAAGAATAATGTCTTGAAATAAATAAGCAATAAGCAGAGGATATGTTGAAATATTTTTGTAATGCTACTACACACAAGGATTAACAAAGAACTTAATGACTATTTTACTGTAGTGATGTGGTTTTGAGGCAACAAAAAAAACTGCCAGAAAATAGTTTTTTCCCAAACTTTTTGCAGCGGCTTGGAACAGTATCTAGAAGTTCTTTGGCTATGGTTATTTTCTCCTCCACTCATGCTCAACCATTCCAATTTTGTAGACACCTAGCCTCTCTTGCTATCAGCGCCATCACTTCAGTTCCACTGGTTTTCTCTCCATTATTGCAAATCTTCTCTATCCTAAATCTTCATTTTCCCGTGTTCACCCCCTCTCCCTGTAGTTTGATTTTCCTTCTCTTGCAAATATCACACATCAAGAGTTCATCCCTCTGTTTTAGCTTTTCAAATTCCCTCAGATGTAGCTGGATGTCCTTCCACATGTGCATCTGCTTAGCATGGAATTGATGCTGTTCACACGGCAAGGCCACAGAGGGTCAATGGTATTCCTGGCTGGAACTGTGAGGAAAGAGAGACATCAACTGTGATGAACATTAACTTCTGGGAAAAATGAAATTCCTTTTCAAGGAAGCAGAAAGAGGAGAGGGAGCTCTGTATTTTTCTGTCCAAAGGAAAGGGAAGGAACCAATTTCTGGCTAAGAGTGAATGGCAAAGAGCAGACAACATATCCTTTCCATGTTAAATATTTCTCCTTTAGATATTGAGGAAAGATGGAAAACACACAGATCATGAAAAGTGATCTCTGAAACTCCTTTTTTGGTATTTCTTTTTCGTCAAATTAGCCTCTTGGACTTTTTTTTTTAAGAGTTTGTAATACAGTGTATTAAAAAATTAGGAGGAAAGTTTTGTGTAGTCAGCATAGAGGCTTATATTTTTATTCTAAACCATGTTTTCATGTTAAATCGTTTTGGTTACACAGTGGTTTATATACATATACATTTTCAGCTAAAGATCAACAACTGTACTTGATGCAAAAAAATCCAAGGCTAATATATCATATAGAAATGGATTAATCCAATGTTTTTAAGCCAGTTACATTCAACATGTGTTGTGAACAGGTATGAAACAGCTTCTGTTGAATATCTTTGAGTCATATTACTTTACAAATATTTCTTAAATGATACATTCTTAAAATGTATCATTATGACCCCCTTCCAGAAGACATTTTAAGCTATTGCATAATATAAAATATTGCACCATCCTGAAAGCATAAATAAATAAACAAGATTTGTTATGCTAGTCACAATGCTAATGTATAATAGTCCCCACTTTTCAATTTCCTGATTATTACTTTTCCAATTTATCTAATCTTTAAATCAAAGGCGAATTCTTTGCTGAGCATCCACCCTCTCATATTTTATTTAACTTCACCCTTGTTTCTGCTTTGTGTCTGCCAGCTAGTGCAGTTTCATTTAACTTCAATCCGTTTTCTCTCAAAAAAAAAAAAAAAAAGAGAAAGAAAAAGTAGATAGATATAAAGCCACAGAGAGAGAGAAAGAGTGTAGAGAAAACAAAAAAAGAGAGAAAAAAAACTTGCAGTGGACAAAATATATCAATTAAAAATTAGGTTAAAAATAGTCTTTCATGTGCAGTGCATGTCCCTGAGCTAGATTAACATTGTTGTGAGCATGCTGCACTAGTCAGTTCATTGCCTGAGGAAAGTTTGCAGGCGAAATTCATCTGCACAGCTAGCACACTTGAAAGACTCAGGCACAGAGCTGTGTTCATGGTCTGGCAACAACAAAACACCTGCTTGAAGTAGAGACAGAATAGCAAGCTGGATGGAGTTCAAAAGAATCAAATGATAATCACACCCTGATTAACAGAAAAGTGAATTACTGTAGTCCTTTGTCAATAGCTGGCTTATTTGCATACTATCTTGCAATGCCCAACAGGTTAGAACTTTTTAGTTACACATGGTCAAACATTAAAAAATGGAAGGAAAAAACTTTATGCCTGTGTAACTCAGACACATTGCACACATATTGTGTGTGTTACATCTTCTTAATGCTACCTAGTCTGATGTTGGCAAGTGCACAGATAATTCCACCCCTTGTCATTCCTCCTTTTCCCATTCCCCCACCTACCAAATATACCAGGCAAACAAGAAACACAGCCTATAATTTTGTTTGGCACAAGTTTTTTAGTATATTTGACAGCAAACAACTGTATATTAAACCAATTTGTTTCAGCAGATGAAAATGAGTAATTTTTGATTCAGTCCATTAGAGCTGCTCTTGGCTATGTGAGCTTTTGGAGGTTTATCAGCAAAAAAAACCCTGTAACAAACTACAATGCCAGAACATAAAACATGGAATGTACTACCTTAATTTCATACTGGATGCCTTTTGTTTCATAATTGAGTTTTCTGTGCATACCTCGGGTTTTACTTTAGATTGGTTTCAAAACTGAATGTTGTCATGATAAAATGAGCTCTTCTGCATTCCTATCTTTACATTGCTAATAAGGCAGTGAGGCGTGTCAAAATGGAAATAGAAAACATAATAAAGCCAAATTAATACTGTTGCTTGTTGTTTTCCTTTATATTATAAGTTTAGTCTTGCTTCATAGGAATTTATAGAAAAATATTTTCTTTTACTGCAGCATAAGGAAAGTCCTGCTAGACCCCACTTTTTGTTTATTCAAAGAATAGGGAAAGCGTGGATTGCCACTTTCCCTGACACTGTCTCTCCTTAGTAGGAAACATTATTAGAGGAAGTGACCTCATGGGATCATTTCCCTACTGTAGTTGAGATATCAAATATGTCATGGCAAATATGTCACTTGTCTAGCTTGTTCTTAAAAATATTCAAATCTTAAGACTCAAGCCACTAGTTCTTGAGATTTTGAAAAACTTTACTTACATATCAGTTATTCCAATGTAAATGTAAGAATGCTTTCCATTGCACCCATGACTTCTTATGTTGCTTATCTTGGCAAAGGAAAAGATATCAATCAGTTTCTTCTTCAAGAATCTTCCATTTATTAGAAAATTAGAGATTTTTCTCCACTTTCTTCTACAGATTGATGAAGAGTAGGAACTTCAGTCTCTGCCCATTAATAATGCTTCCCAGGTCTCTAAATTCCATATTAGTTTCCTGCAATGACCGCCAGCTGGGCTTGTCAGGGTTTAGAAGTGACACAGCAGAAGGATGACTTAATGTGTCCTACAGGTCTCCTCTTCCCTTTTCTTGTTTAGCAAGAATTCTGAATTTAGACGGATATTTCTCTTATGACACCAAATGTCTTTCTGCAAAATTTTCCTAAGACCAGTTTTCTCCCCATATTGGTTTTACTGTGGATAACTCTCTCTTGTGGTTGATAAATTTGAATCTATTCACTTTTTTTTACAGGCAATTTTTCTAGTTCTGTGACAATTTTACATTGTCTTCCTGTTCTTTAAAGACTTTGTGATTTTGTTGCTTCCCACTCCCTTAAAAAACATTCCATCATCTGCGTCACAAAAGGAAATCTTGAACAGGACAACAACAGATATGTTTGATTTTATCAATGAACTATAATATTTTCTATCTTTTCTTCACTGATATTGTAGCTTTTTATAAAAAAAAAGACTTTCTAAATGGCATAGGAAAATGCTGTGTGCACAGTTAAAAGATTTCTATTTAGAAAATATATCTACTGCTTCTGTTTTGTTCACAGGGCCTACTACTCTATAGTAGAAGAAAATCATTTGCTATTGACAAATCCATGCTGATTAATAGTCATTTTTCCATTACCTTCCAGGTTACAAATATTTTGTTGGATTTTTTTTTTGGTCCAGTTATTTCCTGAACACTGAAATTAAACTGGCTGATCAATAATTCTCTTGTACATCCTTTTAGAATCCCTATCCCATTTTAGAGATGAGCAGTTCATCTGCACTGTTCCGGTCTTCAGTATCATTCCCACTCTTTGTGTTCTCAGAAATCATTGCTAGCAGCTCTTAAATCACTGTTGTTCTTTCAGTAATTTACAATGGGGTACGTGGTCCTCACATGCTAAATTGTCTCCTAAACAACTTAAATGGGAATTGCTCCTTGAGAGCATGGACAAGTGAATACAACACAGGAAAAGGAAGACAAAGATGAGTGTCACACTTGGTGACTACTAAAATGCAGAGATGGCTAAGGCTTTATAATTTGTGAAGGTATATTGTCAAGGAAAGATTGTGGGGAAGAGATATTAATAAAGTGCTAATGTCTCCTTTACCAAAACCATTGTTGTGATACTGACATTATTTAATGTCACTAAATGCCATTTGATTTGATGTCATTACTACAGTTTTAAATAATGGTTTGAAGGAGAATAAAGATGTGTCTACAAATCTGTGTCACTTGAGTGACAAGCTGATCAAAGGAAGGGCTTCGTGGTAATACCCAGTAGATATGTTGGGTCTGTTATATTGATTGTAGAGAACTGTGTTTTAAAAATTAGCATGTGAGGCCATTTTAAAATCAACATTGTTTCACTGTAACAGACTTCCATACCAGCTACACAGGCTCAGAAGAAATCTCTGTGCCATATCACATTGGCTCTCCAACAGGCAGAAAAAACGCCAGCTATCTAGTTATTGTCTTCATACTGGCATTCTAGATTGTATTTATAAAAGAAAATTTTATTACATTTCACATTTTGAGATGAATTAATAAAAATAGCTTTTAAAAGTTACACTTTTGCAGCCTTTGTGTAACTCTGTACCTCTTGAGCTATGTTATTTCATTTTTAGGAGCTCAATTCACAATTTTCATCAGCTTTGATGCATTATTCATAAGTTTTCTACAATTTTTGAAACAAAATAAAACAGAATTGGCTTTTAAACTAAGACATGGCTTAAATGCCTGTTCCTGATTGGATTCAAAATAAAATTTTTCTCCTCCCTTGTCAAATCAGCTTATTAATATTGCTCTCCTTGTCCTTCTTTTTGAACTTCTGGAGCAATGAACTTACAGATAGTCAAATGTGTCAAAAATCTTTATTTATTGGTGACAATTTCTTAATGAAACACAGTACTGGAACACCTATGTGCAAAAATATGCCTCAGGTGAAGAGGTGCTTCACTTTCATTGGAACCTTGTTTGGGAGGTGAACTGCTGCTACAGCACATCCCTGTTGTCCCTCTATGCTTTTCAACATAACATTTTTCCCAATTCCTTGCAAGTGTTCAAGGTCTGGTTAGAGGGGGCCCTGGGTAACATGATTCAATGGCTGGCATCTCTGTTCATGGCAGGGGGTTGGAACTAGATGATCTTTCATGTGCCTCCCAATCCATTCTGTGATTCTGTGATAACTACTGGTCGCCCCACGAAACCATGGTAGCAGAAAATTCTGGAGCACACATGGTTACTGTGTGACTTCTGAGTAATACCACCTTCGCTATTACAACAGGCACTCTTGCCAAGCATTGCAAGACCTAGAGAAAAAGAAGAAAACTCTAGTCACCGTGGTATGCACTCTCTCTGGTAGTCATCTCACAGTATTTTTCCAGATTTTTTTCCTGGTCTGATTTATTTCCAGTAAATATGAAAACTCTAGTATTCAGGTGTTATGGCTTGCTTTGCAACATCTATTATTGGATTTTACTTGGAGCTGTGGCTCTGTTTATTCAAATGGGTTGAAATTATCCTAATGGATGTGACCTCTACTACTGGCATTATCAGATTCCTGTGTACACTACTTTTCCATCACTTGAAGCAAGTAATCCTTGTTTCCTCCTGCCTTAAAAAGGTTTTGATTTACAACCAGGCAGGCTTTTGAAGACATGATTGGTTTGCAGTACAATATCTGGATAATGTAATTTTTTATTAAATGGCTTGGCTGAGAGCACAGTGGAATGATACAAACAGGGCAAGCTGAAAATTAAGTTTTCAACAGATCAGCTTTTCCTCAGCTTTGTAAAAGACTCGTATGTGGGTCATACAAAACACTACCTTACCCTTGATAATTAAAAACTGTTGCTGCTTATTACAGATTTCACCTGTACTCTGCTGTTTAACTTCTGCGTTTGACTTCGGGAAGGAGTGACAGTCTAACCATGAAATCTCAGACTCAAGCCACTGGCCATGGATATTGTGCAGATTGCACAGCTGATTCGTTCATTTCTGCATCTGAATGATATTTACTATTAGACTCCTCTTTTAGACTTCCTAATTGTGAACTAACTTCTTGTTCCATAAATGGATGAATCAGTCTCTGGTGTAACAATATCTACAGTAAGAAGGGGATAGCTCCTCTGAAGCCCTCAATTCAGTCTGAGTTTGTAGATATCTGTGTCAAGTTAAAGTTCAAGATCAATTTCATAGAGTCCAGAGTGAGTTTTGTCCATGCTTTTGAAGAGCCAGACCCATTTTCTTTCAAGGTCCTATCCCAGAAATACAGATGCAGAGGCTCGTAAGGATAGTGGAATACCAAGAAAATGGGAGTTGTGAAGAGGCTGTTCTGGGAATGCAAAGTCTGACTGGGAGATGAAATTCTACTGTCTTCTGAATCATTTCAGAGGCAGCAGCACAGGCCTCCTGCTGCCACAGCTAGCATTCCATCACGTCAGCTATACATGGCTTACATGGAAATGCTGGATTACTGGAGCTACATAAACACAGAGCCTGAATTTGACATAATGTAGACACCTACTTCATCTAAGTCTGATAACTCATTTATTTGATGCCTCAGCTGTTCCCCCTAACAGAGAAAGACTTGAAATGGTCTTATTCATTCTTTTGGAATAACACCAGAATAGAATAAATAACAAGCATCACTTTTGAGTGACCCATATGATTAGATTAAATTCTTAAAAAATGGGACCCAATCTTCTTCCTCAGCAGATATTCAATGTAACCAGTATTCAAATCTGTATGTTGGACTCCTGTTTCATTAGCCCAAAAATAAATGTATTTTTTTGCTATCTCAGAATGCATAAAAGGATCAGAATTATGATTCTGGTACCTGTGAAAATGTATAGATGTGTTTTAGACAGCCTATAACAGTTTGAGTGTTAATGGAGTATAAGTGCACTTTAATTCAGCAGTATGTCTGAGCTCTAGCATGGACATGAATCCAGCTCCATCTCAATCCATTCATTTCCTCTCTGAGTCCAAAAGTTTTCTTTCTTTTCCTGCCTGCATCCACTTATCTAGTTAAAGATAATCCCTATCAAAATTTCTGTAACTCAGAAGGATAGCTAGAAAATCCAATGCAAGCTTTGAGGATATCTAGTTCAGCAAAGATGGCACTCAGGATTTTCTAACTTGTTACAGATTGTTTTGATGAATTTTTTTATTAGAATTTTAATCAAGGCATTTCCAGGTATTTTAGAGCTAGTACTGTATATTTTCTGGTCATAATACCCTTTCTGGAAACAGAGTTATTCTAACAATGGAGAAATGTATGACAAATTTATATACTCATTATAAATCCCGGTGTGAGAATTATTCACATGAATGAAGAAAATACTCTCATTTATTTTGTTATATTCAAATTAAATTTACATGGTGAAACTTCCTCTATTTATGTCATGACT
>VZTB01006199.1:21201-31800 GCA_013397245.1 Thryothorus ludovicianus | reverse complement strand
AGGACTTATGCAAACATGTTCTCAGTGCTGAGACTGTGCAGAGTGATTTCATTCTTGACACTTGTTATTCTAGACATTCAAAAGCTCTTAAGTTAACAAACAAAATGAATCAAGGTAGCATGACTTCAGTAGCTCATACATGTAATATTTCACAAGGAAACTAATTGTTTTTCATTTTAATTTCTTCGAAGAAAATAGGCTTAAGAAATGCAAGCAGTAGCACCAGATGATCATAAAAAAAAAAAAAAACAAAGTGAAAAAGAAATTTTTCCTTCAGATCAATCTGTGCACTTGGCAACCCATGCAATAAACAAGAAGAGCTGTAAAGAATAGATATCACTCCTGTCAGGAAAAGTAGTGCTTTGTAGTAACAGCAAGAAAAAGTTCCTTGCTGTTAGTCCTACAGCAGAGGGAATTTTATATTAATTTGTTTCTCAGTTAATATTCAGACACTTGCAAAAGACGCCACTTGACCCCCAGTACATCCCTTTAACTTTAAAAAAAAGCATTGAAAACTAATTAATCACTGTTTTCCTAAAGATACTAAATTAAACAACAGAAATAGAAGCAAATTAACCTCGTTCTTCTGAGATTAATAGAAATAAATTATTAAACTCTTTCTTTTCTTTTTTTCTCTTCTAAATATTACCTATCTATTTCTTTAAGAGGTTAGTGCATTCTATTTTCACTTTTATTTTTTTTTAGTTTAGGAAGCACTAACCAGTCTAGGAAGAAAACCTTTTAAAAGAGATATTTATACTCAAACTTCAGAAGATAAAGACAATAGAAAGTGCAAAAATCAACTGAAATATTTTCAGAAATAATTTGATTCTCATGTCACTGCTGACTGACAGCTCTAATAAATTCCTACATTTTAAGCAGACTTACATTTCACATGCATTTGCTCTCCACTGCTGAGCAGAGTGGAACATCTATTGTCAAATGCATAAAATAACATTAGAAATGCAAACTTAATGTAGCCAATGGTAATGTGTTATTTAAAACTTATGAGCCTGAATAAGGGCTTATTTTCTCTAAATTGAAATTTATAGTTTCATTTTAAAGTACTAACTTGAATATTGATGGGCTTCAGGCATGCTGTTATAAAATGGGAAAGAAAAACAAAGCAAGTAACTATGAGGCATAAAGCTATTATGATAATATATGGAAACTTATATAAAAGTGGATCCTAGTTACCTGTACTAATAGCAAAAAACATACAGTAGAATTTGTGCAACTGGTATAGGGAAGTCATACTTTCCTGCAATATATGTCAAATCTTGGTTTAGAATCACAATATTTAAACACAGATGGGTAGCGTATAGTTTTGAAATAGCACCAGAAAGCAGGTAATAGTTTCATCTCTCCCTTTAAAGCTTTTTTTTCTTGGCATTTTTTTCGCCAGTTCCACTCTGATCAGTGAAAATAAAGAACAAAGACAGTATTTCTCAGCTGCTCTTTGGCAGCAGATTTTCTTGACACTGGATGGTTATACTATACGTGGCTATAGGAAAGCTAATTAAATTTATACAAAACACAAATCTTCAATTTCAAAATAAAAAATACCTTCCTACCATATTTTCACTTTGCAGATATTCTAAATCACTGAAGATTTTTCTACCTCATCTGTTCAAACATATTATTGAGCCATATACACATACTTCAGAAGCAATGCAGTATAGTTCAGAGCTTACAAAAATGCTAATTTGAAAGTCTATAGCACTTGTCATCTCTTGATGACAAAGCAGTAAATATTTTACAAAATACCCCTGTAAAAAGTGTTTATGATACAAAAATTTTATGACGATTAAGAAAATTATTTTAGGAGTTGCCTAATTTTTCTAAAAATCACAGGTATTGGTCTGTTGCTGAATTAAGAGAAGAATTCAGTCTACCAAATCAAAAGCTTATAATCCGTTTCTGCAGATTAAAAATGTCAATCTCCACAGATCAAAATAGGTAGATTTCATTAAATACAGGTAAGTACTCAGGAGAGAAACATATTTTTAAACAGCCCAGACTAAACAAAACCAACAATAGAATGACAGAATCGTTTGGGTTGGTAGACAGAGAGATCATTTAGTTTCCATCCCCTCACCATGAGTAGGGATACCTTCCACTATCCCAGACTGCTCAGGGCCTCATCCAACCTGGCCTTGAACACTTCCAAGGGTGAGGCATCCAAAACTTCTCTGGGCAACCTGCTCCAGTGTCTCACCCTTTTACAGCAAAGAATTTCTCCCTAAAATAAAGTTCATTCTTAATTTATGATTTGGGTGTAGCTAGGCACCAGGGCTCTTATGTCTTCTCAGATCACTTGAATCATTAATCAGTCATGTGTATAGTTGAGATAACATATTGGATTTTGGCTTGGGATCTATTTGAAACTAGGTGATAGGTGGAACATTTGTAATTAATTATTCTACTCTTACAGAAACCCAGGCGGTAGTTTTTGGTCTTTCTTAAAATTCCTCAAGGCAGCTCTTGCTGTTTCACGTCTGGTTATGGCCCTTAAAAGTGTTGACTATCAGTGTGAGTGGAATGTCCCAAAGGCTGCTGTCTGTGATTTCTGCTGCAAAAGTTATACACGGATAAGACATTAGAAACTAAATCCTCAATGAAAGCTATTTTTGTGTCAACAGCATCTACAACAGTCCTTTCCATGCAATTAAGATATTTAACAGATGTTCTGTTATGTAGTTAAAACTATATGCAAATTTAAGATTGTAACCAGTTGAATAAAAAAAATAATATGAGGTGCTCTCCCAATCCAGCTAAAGATGCTGCTGTAAGTAGCCTAGTAATGGAAATGGAGAGTCCTTTTCCCATGGGACAGCTATCAAACATCCTGTTTAGGAGATTTGGTTCCTTATATGAATATCACCCTATATCAGGGCTTATCATCTAATACCTGTGATCTACTATTCTAGTAACACAGATTCAAAAAGAAAGTATATTAATATTTTTTAAAAATAGTACACATTATTGGTGTACAGAAATTCCTTAACTAATGTGACTTAGAGACAATAAGAGTTGCCATATTTTTTTTTAATGCACAGCATGGATTCAAGGTCTTCTGGTTTGGAACAAGATTTTACCAAATGTGAACACATCTAAGTTTGCCTCATTACTTGTTAAATTTATTCCATCTAATGGTAGGTTCAACTGCTCCTTATCATTAAACTATTTTTTCCAAATGATTTTCAAATTATTTTAGAAGAAATGTTTCACTAAAGGAAAAGTTTATGTGATAATTTTATGCTTATGAAAATTCTGAAAATGCTTAATTCACAGATATATATTTTATAACATGCCAAATCTAGATGTCAAATTTATTACGTTCTGCTCAAAATATAAATTTTTCCTCAGTGATCACGCTTAAAAAGAGGAAAATAGAGGCAGAAGGTTACTCCAAAAAAAGATATTTTCAAGAAAGCAGTGATGACTGACTATTTTCATGACTTAGACCTACTCCAAGAATGACAGACTACATCCAGTCTCCTGTTTTGCTTTCTGAGCACTCCCAGGTCAACTGAGCACCTTACAGTAAGTTATTAGATAGTGGTTAAGTTACTATATTAATTTTTGGTCCTCCAAATAAATTCATTAGATTCCTATGTGGAGGATACAGAGAATGTTTGTTGGGTTTTTTTGGGTTTTTTTAAATTTAATTCCTGGAGAATAGACGGCTCCAGGAAAACTTTATTGCTTCAGTTCAAAATAGAGACACGTAAGAAGATTGAGGGAGACTTTCTACCAAAGCCTTCTTTCTGCCAAGATTAAGAAAAAGGTTAAGAGCTTTAAATTGAAAGAGTGTAGACTGGACATAAGCAACAATTTTTCTTATGATGAAGGTGGTAGGACACTGGATCAGGTCGCCCAGAGAAGTTGTCAATTCCTCATTATTTGAGGTATTTGAAGTCAGATTGGACAGGGCTCTGAGTAACTTTGGCTAGTAGAAGGTGTCCCATGGCAGGTGGGCTAGAAGAGATGGCCATGAAAGGTTGTTCCAATACAAACCATTCTATGATTCTATGAATTTTTTGTATGATTTTATAATCTCAAAAAATGCATAGAAATACTGGGTTGTCTATTAACAGACAGTGCTTATTTTCCCTACAGAGTATTCACAGATACAGAAGATTCCAGAGTTCTAAGGGGCCAGTCTAATAATCAGACAGAGCCTGGCTGTGTCATGTTTGTAAAAAAAAATTCTTTCTGATAAGCATTTGCCAGAGTGTAGTAGAAAACAGTAGAAAATTGTTGAAAGGGTCTAAGAATTGCATGGAATATTTGTTACTTTTCAACTGAAGTATTTTAGCACCATGATACGTCTAATTTTTGGCCTACCCTAACCTAAATTTGATAGCAAATACAATGTCATCACTTAACTTTGGTCAGCATTGATGTGACAGCTGTTGCTGGGAAAGTTTCATCACTCAAACTGCATCTGATAGAATTCAGTAGAAAATACCTTTCTAGAGTTTATTTTTAAATGAGACATCTAATATTTTTTGTTTCTCTCTACCCTTCCTAGATTGTTGTCTTTTGTTAGGACTGCACAGACACTGTCAGAAACTCTGAAATTTTGCAATGATCTCCAGAAGTACAGGGAATTGTCTGTTATCACCCTGACAGTCCCTGCTTACTCTAGTTTCAAGAACTAGAATTCATTCTTGTGTCAGAGCCAGTTCTTCCTCCATTTTTGATACAGAACCTCTCTTAAAGTACCACTAATAGTCTGATTCTTAGATCTTGAAATGTTTTGTTTTAATACAGGTAGAGACAGATTCTAAAAATATGAACAGATTCTAAGTGGGAATAAAAATCTCACTAAAATTTGCAGCACTTTCCATTTTTAATGTTAGTTCATTTACAGCTAAAAAAAATAAAGGAAATGAAATTCCTTTGATAAAGTCTTTTGAAAAATATGTTCTTGAAATACTAAAATGCATGTAATACATCATAACAATGAATTTTAAAGAAGTATTGGCTTTTGCTAGGCCAATAGAAAGCAAGCTAACTTCAATACGTTGTAATTGTGATTTGTGTAGCTGGCTTCTTTTGTGACCTACTGAAATATTTATAGTGGACAGAGAAAAGAGGTAGTCACAACTGCAAATTCCTGCAGCTGGGGAGATCTCTGTCACTGTGGGCTTCACTGAGACAGCTCTGTCCTAATTTCATCTGACTTTGAATATGTGCAAATCACAAGAAAATATGAACTGACTACAGACTGAGAAAATCGGCAAAGACAGAAAATCATTTCAGAACACATTGTAATCAATATTTTACTTAGTCAGGATTAGATAAATTCTTCAGAAATTTGCAACTCTAATTTCAAGAAATATATACAATTTCTTTAAAGCAGTGATGAATAAAGAAAATCAATGTAGAGTATAAGGGCGTTGTTTTTCCCTGTTGATTCACATGACCCAAAAGAAAAAATTGTCTAAATTTATCATAGGTGGACAACTTAAAGCTTTATTCTGGATTGTTATAAGGAATGTCTAAAAGCATTTATAATATGCTCTGCTTCCTATGTTCTGTATACTAATATCTTCTGAAATCATACTCGGAATTCATTAACACTGACATGACTGTGACCTTGAATTCAATGATCAATGTCGTGATACCATTAAAGTCCTCCCTGATACCCAGAAGCAAAAGGGTAAGCTTTGTTTCAGCCTCAATCGTCTTCTAAAATCCCCATGGTGATGGCTTAAAAGTTTGGGATCTTTTAATGTTTCCTTTCGTTTTAAAGGAAACAGGAAGTAGTTGGCAACCTTGACCTTTGTCAGTCTGAGTTCCCAATTTGATTAGCTCAAGGACAAATGAGGCCCCTTCATACCAATATCTTCTCTGGATATATTGCTCTGTAATAAATTTGCACTTAACTAGAGGAAAGCAAAATATCAAAAACAAGCAAACAAAAATATCAGTTAGCCTTCATCCTAATGGGATAGGGTGACTGGCTGAGTGCTAATCCATTGTGCTGGATCACTTTGATTGCAGATGTCAGCAGTACCTGAGACGGCAGGGGTAATACAGGAAAATATGCTAAAGAAATGTCAAAAGGTTTTGATCAAATTAAAATGTCTAAGGCATACTCAAGGCAATCAGCTCCAACACAGAAGTTCAAAATACAGAAGAGGAACATGCTGGAGGGTGGATTTTCTGTTGTTTATTTTTTTCCTTTTTCTCAGAATGACTGCTTACCTACTTAGCAAGAACTATCATTGTTTATCTTGTCATCTCTGCACACAAGGCCTCCTGAATCTCCTAATACAAAATATCATAAATTAATAGGGAATTTTGCCATCAGTCTTAGACATCTGTCAGTTTTTATGAATTTTTTATAAGAGGTTGTATAGTTTTTCTCTCACAGCTTACTTTTACTGGGGAATTTTTATTCTGTGGCAATATTTAATCTTTTCAATATTCTCTGTAAAAAGGCCAAAGAAATCTAGCTGTATTTGTCAGGGAATAAGCTAGTGTTAAAGCAATGCTATGTATGCATCTGAGTTACCTTTGCTCTTTCTGCATCTTAGAAAAAATATTCTGTGAAAGGATACAGAGAAATTTTCCTTAAAGGAAGCAATAGCTGTTTCTAGAAAACACTGCCGAGTTAAATGTTATATTAACTGAATGCAAAACTTTGATAAGTCAGAATTAATAGTTTCTAGTCAACTTTCAAAGAGATAGTACCACATAAGTCTTCCAATTAAAAAGAAAATTAATGCATACAGAAACCATTATATATAGCATCAAATATAGCAAACCGTATTTGGAATACTTTGATTAAATTTTAAACTAAATCTGTTGGTAGGAATTACAGATGATAATATGTCCCTCAAAGTTCCTCTCTTCATCGTGATTACATATATTCAAATATAAAGTATTAACATGATATTTACATTGCTGTATTTTTAGTACATTACACTTAAACACATTCTCCTCTGATCTGGCCCGGGAGTTGAAGTCTTAGGCTTTGTGTATGGTGGATCACTATTGCTTTATAAATTGAGTCAAAATCCCATCTGAAAAGCTCAGAAGATCTCTCACCAGCAGTCTTCACTGCCCTCAGACCTCCCAAGTTGGCCTTTCACTTGCAGGCAAAAGCCAAATATAACCAGAATTTTATGTAAGGGAGGCCCAGTGCTCACAACAAGCATCTCTTTAGATCCCGAGTGGAGCCACAGAGATCTACAGACCTGCCTTTGACTTCTGTGATTAAAACCTTTCCTCCTTCCTCAGAGTTGAGTAGTGACCAGGCAGGTCATGTCAGAGAGTTCATCTGCCATGAAATTTTTTTCTACGATCTCAGAAGCCGCTACTGAACCAATATCCACCACAGATCTGTTTCTGGGTCTGCATGGGCTCTCCAAGCAGAGCAAGACAGGGCAGCACTGCACACCACACATGTGTAAAAACATAGAACATCCCAGCTGTGTCTCTGCCCGGTGCTTCACCCACTCACTTTCTTTGGGCTCAGGCATATGGCGTACATTTCCACACAGTACCTTTCCTCATAGTAATGCTGCAAAACAAGTCACAATGCCAGCAATGGGAGTTGCTTTTGAAATGCAAGAAGAAATCTTTAACCAACAGCATAAACCAGTTTAAAAGCTCTCACACTCCTTCCCTTCAAACCAAACAAATAACAGAACAGATTCTTTCCAGACCATTTTATTACCTTTTGAGACTGAGAAATCCAGCTTTCATCATCTCCCATTATTTTAATTTGTGACTTTACTGTTTTTCAGGAAGATCTTTATGGGGATAAGAGTCAAAGACAGCATAAAGAGATTTAGTGCAGGAATGTCAATTAACACAAATTATTAGTTCAGAGACATTACTGCAAACCTACTTGATACCCAGAAGCAAGAAGTATTACAAATAATATATTCATCATAAATATTGCCATGTGCAGAACAGAGTAAAGGCAAACTAATCTGTGACTTGCCTCAGCAGCATACTATATTTTTTCCCAAATCAGTGCTCCCTGTGGCATCCTCTCTATATTCCATGTTGATTTGTTCAGCTTACACTGTATGAATTTCCTAATAATGACTGAATAGTGGGTGAGTGTTTTTGATAACTCGCTTGAGAGCTATCTTGCTGGTTAGAAGTGTAACAACCTTCTGAGCTGCCCAACTTCTGAGTTCTGCATGAGATTTAGGATGATGATTTNAAATAAAAATAAATAAATAATTAAACTACAAGTGGGAGGGAGGTGGGAAAAATAACAGCAGTGTTCAGGCCTGTAATCACAGCAGTGGCTGCCCCTGTCCGTGTCTAATGTAAGGGTTATGGAATATCATAATCCCTTCTCTGAGCTCCTTTACAGCAGCAATGATGACTAAATTTCTTGTGTCTTATCACACTGTCACAGACTGGAACTAGGAGAAGGAACTCTGAAGAAAACACAGCATGAAAACTGGAGAGCAGATGATCAGATTAGCTGCTATTGGATTTGTTAGCAGGGCCACAATCTGACTGAAACAGGCTCGATTCCGAGGCCCATGGAGATTTAAATCATCAGCTCCCCCCTTGCCCCTTATCCCTATCACACCATTATTTATTTTTTTAATATATATCTCCCTTCCCCACAAAACACACATCCTTTTACCTATTTTAAGTCATCTTCCAAAAGGATGAGGTTAAGAGTTTAACACTTCACAGGTTCCAGTGGTATCAGATGAGTTGATGGATTTTGAGTAAGAGGATCCATCAAAAATACCACACAAAAAAATCCCGAAATAAGACTGAAAAGCAGCATTCCTTTACTATTTAGTGAGATTTCCTCCGTTTTACAAGGCTTCTGCAATGGCACTTTACAGAGGTCTGCTATAATGTCTCCACTTGTGCTGCCTGCATGATCCTTAATGTAGATTACATGCCACCCACAGTCACAGAGAGTGGGAGGAACACAGTGAGTGTAGCCCAGTCAGGATGGGATAGATCCAATCCTCATGATAGCAGGTACAAATCTCACTGCATAAGGTAAAAATTTAGTTTGATGATGTGTGGCAGTTACTGGTTTGTAAAAACCAATTGAATGCTATATTGCCTAAAAAAGGAGTCCTTTTGTTCATGATGTATAGTAAATGTAGTACACATTCAACTTTATATATCAAATCAAGTTGCAGAATAAACCAAGTACAGTATGGTAGAGCACCCACCTTAAAAGAGGAAACATGACATAGAAGAGTTTAAGGAAATCTGGTAGAGGAAATACTTTCTTAATAGGTATGAAGACTTGTACGAAAGAAGCTTAACTGTACAGCAAAGTGATAAGTCTTGTGTATAACAACAACAACAAAAGTAAGTAGAGCACTGAAGTCTTGAATTATGCAAAGAGATATTTATAAAGCACTAAAATGGACACCTGTCTAAATTTTTACACAGTTGGGATTTTAGTTTTCAGTTTAAGGTGCAAAGCAGGTTTCTACTCTTACTAGTGCCAAATACAATACTTTCCAAATAATCACAAAAGAAACAAAGACATACTGAAATCCAGCTCTGTAATTATCTTGATGAAATACTGCATTCACTAGAGTGGTAGCTAGATACTGAAAAGAACTACAGGAGTTCTTTAGTGATAACTTCAAACTTCATCGCATTTTAAATTTAGAATATTTGAGCAACTGTAACTCTGAAACCTGTGTTTCACTCTCCTTTAAAAACCTACTTCCATGGTAGAATCTGTGATTCCTATTTAAGGTGCTTTCATTGAGGGTTCTCAAGTTACAGCGATTCTATAAACTTCATGAGATATTAGTTTATATAGATATGGATTTATTGCAAAGGCATTTCAAGAGTTTTGTTCTTTGAAGCTATGATAGAAATAGATCCTCCATTTGCTTCCTGTCTTTTACCAAATATTCTTCCACCTAATGGTCGAAAGACCAAAGAACTTTATGTGCATGACAAACAGCATTCTTGCTATCTGTGTTGATTCATGTAAAACAATTTAATCATCCATTCAAGACAATGCAATATTTTTGTTTTTCAAGGAGACATCTTGATGTGCTAATAAGGCCTCACCCAAAATACACTCTTTGTCATGATCCATCGTTGAGAATACAGCCAAGACCTCCAGATATTGTGCTTAATTAGTCCTTATTTATCACCAAAAAATAGAAAATGATAATGCTGAATATCTTAGCTGAACTTCCTTTGACTAGATAGGTGCTATTGAAGAAAGCCACTTCACACTCACTGTTTTACATTTCTGTAAGAGCTGATATAGCTACTTGTAAATGTAAAATATTTTGTTTTGGGAGGTTCTTTTGAGACCAAGTAATACCCATGACATGTTACACTGCAAGATGGTTGGAGTAAATAGATCCAATTACTCAGAAAATTTGCTGGAACATTACTCATCATATTTAATGAGATAAAACATTTGCTTTCTTCACAGATCTTTGTCTTATTCTGGTAGATTCTTTAGCCAAGTAATAGTGTCAGCATAGTATCTGAAGGACTTGGGGTTAAGAGTTCTTTAGTTTGGTTTTATTTATTTGATTGATTTTTTAATTTATATCGTTTCAGAAACTATCATGCAACTTTTATGGAAGAAAACCTTATATTTAG
>VZTB01006187.1:0-14173 GCA_013397245.1 Thryothorus ludovicianus | reverse complement strand
AACATGCCTTGTCAGTCACTGATTTGAGAATAACCTGCCCCTTGGCCACATCTTTCACTATTTGCCTACTCTTAGTAGCTAGTGGTGGTCCTTTGGGTAGATCTCTCTGCGAGAAAATATTTTTATAATTGCACCAATTAGTACTCCTGTTAGTAATCTTGAACAGGAGTGAATGACCCCCTCACAGCTGGTAGGGAGTTGTTTTCATCAAGGGAGAGGCACATTTGTAAAGCAGAGAGGGGAAGTTCACAGGATACAGCTGTCCTGTGCCACAGATTAGAATTGCTGTCTTGGCATGTCAGGCTAGCACCTCATAGTACTAGTTAGAACCTAGCCTGACTGGTACTGAGGACACTAAAGACTTTCCAAGTAATTTTATAATCTCACTATTACAGTGTCTTTAACTACAAAAATTATATTAAAATCTTAATTCAAGAAAACTAATTTCTTTAATAAAATATTCTTAAATCCTCTTAAGATAATGCAGATTTGTAAACGGTTTCTTGAATCAGGCCATCAATAAATTCAGATAAGATCAGGTATGTAAATAGAAAACAAAAAAGCTACAAATTTAGAGAAAAATTAAGAATAAAAAGAAGAAAAGAGGAACATAGTGAATAACAAAGATAGTCATCCTCTTAATAAAGGAACATTAATAGGACTTTTAGACATACCATCTCGTGGAGAACAAACGGTGTTGCATAATGAGATTCAGAAAGAAGAACACAGCTCCTTGAAGAGCCATAGCAACTAGGTTCTTTCCAACAAAGTCCCACTGGAAAGGATCAGAAACATGCTCCTCACCTTTGGAGAAAGAGCACCAGAAAGGAAGGTGAAATACTTCTGAAAACTCTCACTATTCCTCAGAAAAAAAAGCATAATCATAATGAATTACTGTACTTTATTTGCTCATGATCAGGCAATGGTTTTAATTTTCCATTCTTATAAAAATTTTTAACAAAATGCCTTCCAAGTTCAGCTGCTGCACAGGAGAAAAAATAATCTCTTTGAATATGCACTAACTTGTATCCAAAATTCATTACAAGAAATTTGCATGGATTATATGAAAAGACACACATTTTCTGAATAAAAACAGATGAGTTTTGCTATATGACTATTCTTTTAATAAGTTGTCTGATATCAAAGACAACCATATCCCAAGGGAATGCATTTGAATAACAACAGTTGCTTTAAACATTAACTGAGATATTCAAATGAAATGAAAAAATAAATCTTCCTGTAATGATTTAAGGTCTTCCAAACAAAAGATAAAACGACACCAGAGTCTGACACTGAACAAATGGATTAATTTCCAATGAAGACTACTGGTTTGGCTGTAGAGTTCTGGCAGCACTACCAGAAACTGTGATTCCTTCTGAGAGGGTGAACTTTCATACTCCTCATGCATCTGATAATGGAAGAGGTGAGAATCTGAGAAACATTTACTACTTTTCTGAGTTAATCCTTCCAACCTCTCATCCAAGGTCAGGACATGTGACAGTGCCATAACTTCTTCTTATTGGCTTTACTTACCAAACCTCGCATATACTTCAGTCACAGCTTGGTTCATGGCCAAGTCGATGAGTCCACGGCCCAGACAAAAATGTGGGAGGACAAGCAGTACATTTTTCAATGTTTTATTAAACTTCAGCAAAGACTGTGAGAAACAGAAATAACATAAGCTGTTTAAACCAGACCTGTTTAAGAAAACATAGCAACACAAGTGAAAAGTTCTTTGTCATGTCAGAGAAACTGGATGTTCTGCTTTCTTAAAACAGAGAAAACAGAGTATTTACCAAGTTACACTCATGGCAACATAAAACACAAACAGCAGAATCCTGGCATGCACTGCATCAGACAAGGTGCTTGTGATAAACTGGCAATGGAGAAAAATATTAGTTTTTGTAATGCAATATTTCCCTGTGCAGCAGAAGTAATGTTATTCTGGTGGTAACATGTAAAGCTGCTATGGGGCTGTTTTGCATTTGCACTGGAAACAGTGTTGATAAAACAACAGGGATGTTTTAGCTATTTCTGAGCAGTACTGCAGAGACAAAGCCTTTTCTATGCCTTGCCTTACCTTACCCCACTAGCAAGGAGCCGAGGGTACACAAGGAGTTAGAAGGGAACACAGCTGGGACAGCTGACCCCAAGTGACTCAAGGGATATCCCAGACCATATGCAGTCATGCTCAGCACATAAAGTTGGGAGAAGAAGAAGCAAGAGGGGAATATTCAGAGTTACAGCATTTTTCTTTCCAAGTCACTATTATGTGTGATGGAACCCTGCTTCCCTGGAAATGGCTGAACACCTGCCTGCCTGTGGGAAGTGGTGGCTGAATTCCTTGCGTTGTTTTGCTTGAGTGTGAATCTTTTGCTTTGATTATTAAACTGTCTTTGTCTCAACCCATGAGTTTTCTCACTTTTAGTCTTCTGATTCTCTACCCCATTCCATGAGGTGAGGGAGTGGGGTGCAGGAGGAGTGAGTTGCAGAGTGAGTGAGTGAGTGGTTGTGTGGTGCTTGGCTGACATATGATTAAGCCATGATAATAGTCAGGGCTGCCACAATACTGAAAAGTACTGGGCAGAGTTACACTGTGGATCTTGGTGCAATGTGGAGCTGCCCGAAACAGGGAGCTGCATCAGCACTGAATCCAGAGGAGGGCCATCTTCCCTCTGGAGAGAATGTCTGCAAAGGAGACACATTTTCAAAGGTAACCATGTTGCCCTTATGTGCCATAGACTGAGTGGCACTAGATTGAACTCTGTGCCATCAAGAACCATAGCTGTGAATGCAGGAACAGCAGAGACAGAAAATATCATCATGTTGGCCCTTGAAAACACAAATTTAACAAAGATTTGTTTATCCTTTGCAGCAAATAACAATGCTTGATCAGCACAGTGTTTGAAAATGCACCATCAGTAATGATAGCTAATTGCTGCTGTGAGATGGGGTGTCAAATGCAGTGGCCAGAGCTTCAACAACTGTGGAGGTGATAGCAGTAATGCATATAAACAAACAGCACTTCATAAACTGATCTCTCAGCCTTCCTAAGAACTAATTTTGGCACTTTACTGTATTCTGTCACCTTTCTGATTGTTTTAAATAATTTTCAGGCAATTCTCAAAATGCTACTATAAGCAGAACATCACCCCTATCACAATAACCACCGAGAGTAAGTGCCTACCATCTACATCTTCCCATACAACACAAGCAAAGCAAACAAAAAGTGCCATCTCTTGACCTCCCCAACTGTGAAAGTATGCCAAAGTTTGCTCATATGTCAGTGGGGAAGAAGGGGCAGGAGGTGCTCCAGGTGCTAGAACTGAGATTCCCCTGCAGCCCCTGGAGCAGATCACAGTGAGGCAGCTGAGATTCCCCTGCAGCCTTTGGAGGGCCATGGGGATGCAGAGATCCACTTGCAGCCCATGGAAGAGACCTGTGCCACAGCAAGTGGATGCCTGAAAGGAGAATGTGACTGCGTGGAAGGTCCATGGAGAGAGGAGCCCTTGCTGGAGCAGCCTGTCCTTGAGGGATTGCACCCTGTGGAAGAGTGACCCGTGCTGCAGCAGTCTGGGGATGACTATTGCCTGTGGGAGCCTCACATTGCAGCAGTTTGCAGAGAACCGTGGCTTGTGAGATGGACTAATGTTGGAGAAGTTCATGTCTCCTGTTGAAGGGACCCCACAGTGGAGGGGAATGACTCCTCTCCCTAAGCAGTGGGAGAAACAATGGGTGATGAACTCACCATAAGCTCATTCCCTGTCTCCCTGTGCCACTAGGGGAGGAAGTAGAGTTGGGAAGGAGGGAAGGCTGGGGAGAAGATTTTTTTTTAGATTTTATTTTATTTCTCATTATTGCAATTTTTTAATCATAAATGCAGTTACTATCTCTAATATTTGCTCATGATGGTATTTGGTGAGTGATGTCTCCCAGTCCTATCTCAGCTCATGAAGATTTCATTATATTTCTATCCCCTGTCCTGCTATGGAGAGAAGTGAGATAGAGGCTTTGGTGTGTGCCTGGCACCCAGCCTACAGCCAGCATTATCCCACTACAAAACATTACTTACTGGGTTATTTTCAAATAATTCCAGGATGAATGTAATGGCACTGCTGTTGATTCCCACAAAGAGATTAATACAAGACAAAGCAACGTAAGCAGTGCTGGGGATACTGAAGAAAGAAGAAGCAGGGTACATCATGGGAATTATTGCCCATCTGCATGAAAGAAATAGAAAAGATTATGATAACTGCTCAGTATTCTCATGTCAGCCGGCCTAAAGAAAATGCAAAGTTGAGCTCTCTTCCCATCCCAAGGGTAACAATATGGTGTAACCAACCAGTAACCCACCACAGTATTTTCTCCCTGGTTAATACATAAGATTTTTTTCTACTTAGTCATTTTTTGCTATTAAGATGCAGGGCAATAGACACTATTAAAATTGAGAAAACTTAATGCTAGCAAGGGTGCTATCACCCAGGTATTTTTGTACATTTCAGTGAATTGTACACCACAAAAGAGAAAGAAATGTTGAATGCTGAAAGATACTTCAGTATTGACTGTGGATGTAGCAAATGAACAACCATTAAATTCCTATACAATGTACAAGGAAGAAAGCAGCAAACAACAAATATATTTGCCTGTACGGGTCACATTTAATGCTTGAAAATACAAGGCAGGCAGTGACAAAAGAACCTCTTTTGCAGCATGTAGCCAGAAAGTGTACGCAAATATCCCATGGAAGAATCTGGTTTAAACCTGTTTTGGATCCACCCGGTTCTATTCTTCAAAGCTGGGTTCCACTAAGTACCGAGCTCAGTAACACAAAATCATTTCCATGTGAAGTACAGGGCCCACCTGCAGCAATGATCTTGAACACTCACCCATACAGGAGCAGCAAGGCAACGAGCACAGGGAGATTGGTGGGGGAAGCGTACGCTTTCTTGTTGAATCCAGCAAATATAGCCACAACCATCCCAGCACTCAGTGTGTAATTCACCTGCCACAGCACAGGGGCAAGATCAATGTGTAAGACCTGAAAAGGGCTGCAAACATATCCAGATCCTACACATCATTCCAAAAGGGTTTTATATGGAGGACCATCAGAATTTGGGTTAGACTAGTCACACTATATCTTTTGGATCAGCAGGTCCCTAGCAACTTTAAATGTTTTTCTAAGGTATTTTTTATTGGACTGTTCATAAAAAAATACAACATATATTGTTGTTTCTTAGATTATGGTTTGTGATTCCATTATTTCATAGTCCTGCTTCTAAGCTTCCCACAAAAAGGGGCCACGGGTATGCAAGGGCAGTGCAGTTTCTGGTGATGCAAACACAGGCTGGGTAGGATGAAGCGCTAGCCACTTGAGCCACTTTCCTGGGAAGTGGCTGAAGTGAGTGCGTTTGACCACTGCTCAGTTTCTCTGTTCAGTATTAGTAGCACTACTCTACTGCAATGCATGGAATTTCCCATGCAGAATGGAAGGTAGCTCTTCATGGAGCTGCTAACACCACTTAATGCCTTTGCATCATGCTGTCAAGGGCAACAGCCAAGCAGAATTCCTGTCAAGGAAGCTGCTGTGAACAGCAGGGAACAAGAATGCAGGGATGTGCTTCTTTTCCCTCATTTAGTAAAATAAAACTTCACTTTATCTTCTCCTAAGAGAATCCTGAAGAGTTTAGGGCTTTTCAAATATTGATTTATTTTGTTTTTAATTTTTTCAATTCCATGTTCATGCTTTTCTTATTGCGTAATTTCTTGGCTGCTTTCTTGGTTGTGATGGCACGGCCAGAAAACCAGCCCTTGTGCCTCAGTCAGCCAAAGAATTCTCTTTTTTATGACAAAGTGTCTGGAGGAAAGCTGAGCCCTGTCTAAACAAGTCTGCACCTGTGGTATAAATCTTTCTGGAATAACACAGTGACCATGATACAGTATTTCAGAAACCCTGGAGTATTTGTCAGGCCTATAGATACTGTTTTAGCAGGCTGTGAATCTTCCCCACTTAGTTTTTCTTGAATGTCTTGAAATGTTTTGGGTCTTCTAGAGGACAGGCAATGAGGCTTTTCCCTGCTGTAGTAAGTTGTACTTCTTTATATATTCAGTTGTAAGGGCTAGAAATCCTAAGACTAAAAAAATGCAGCTTCATTAGTTGACTGAGTTGTACAACTGAATTAATTTCTACATCTGTAATTAGTTCAGAGGCCAGATCCTTAGTATGGTCTCTCAGAAACACTTAAGAGAAATTAATTCTTTGCAATGCTTAGAATCACCTTTACTTGATTCACTGATTTGCCCTCAGATCATGCATACCCAGGATAATCAGAGGCTGTCAATCAGACCAGCAGTCACTTACAATGTCCCACATGAAGTTAGTTAGCCAATAGGTAACAGGGCTCACACCACTGACAAACTGGAGATGTTTGGCTTTTGTTACACGTTCTTGGATCAGATATAAAACAAAACTGGCTGGTATAAAGGACATGGCAAAAATCACACAGATGGCAACAACAGCATCCACTGAAGTGGTCAGTCTACAACAGAGCACAAGAAAGGACTGTGAGCAAGGGAATGGGTAAAATGCAACATTATATTACTATCTGGGGATTATGGAGGGTGCTTTAGGATCTAGGAGCAGCAAGGATGTTTTTTAAGTAGAAGACTTCTCCAGTTTCAAAATGTGCTACTGTATTTTTCCAAGTTGTTTTGAGGACTGTAGCTAACAAATATAGCACTGATGTTTTACTGGCTTTATATATCTCAGTTTTACACCCTTTCCTGTGTGGGACATCTCAAACTAGACATTTAGGCACAACAGGCAAAATGCTCTGGAAGCAGGGAAAAGAGAAACTTAAAAAGGTAAGCTGGAGACAGTGAGATGAAGCACAGATTTTGCCTCTGCTATAATGCAAAGTTTTCAGTTTCAATGAATTATGAACGTAATAGGAGAGTGGAAATTTTTGTCTTTTTAGGGATGTCTTTTTCAAGAAATTATGATTTTCAGATTTTGGAATATACCAACCCTACTACATGCCACTGAAAAATCCATCTGTGTGCCATCCTTGGCACCAAGAGAGCGGGTTGTCAACTACTTGACCTCTAGTCAGTCAAGGACAAATTCTCATTCCATTTTTTATTTCTACGTGTTTTATTTCAGAAGTCAATGTATTGGATTTTGACCATAAACAAAAATTTCAGAATCTTTGTGCTTGGGAATCAAAAGAAACATGCAATAATGTATATCCAATGGTCATAGTTCCTATGTGCGATGGGAATTAACTCTCATGGCAATGTAATGAGACTTGAGTAGATTCTTGTTTAGAACAAAATTTCAGGTAGGGGCCTCCACCTTCTGTCAATTGAACTCTTTCTCTTCAGAGTGTGAGGGTGCTGGAAGTTGCAAGTTGCCAGGAGAGGGAGCGGTAAAAGTCAGAGGCAGAGCAAAAGCAGACTTACACAGTGACTTCAGAAAGTTGCTCCTTGGTGAGGTTCAGAGGATGGTTTATGGCAGTGATCCCATGTTCCTCCGGGTCTTGGCCAGTCCTCAGATTAGCTCTGAGGATTGCATTATTTGCTACATTGAGGAAACTAACCATAGCATGCCAACCTTTATTGTTAAACCACACCTGAAAGAGTCAGAAATCACAGATTAATTTGTCAATTATTGTTTTAATTGAGCTACATGAAAAAAATTTTCTGCCTTTTATCTACTTCAGTGGGTGTTGTCTGCAGGGGTGAATCCAGCACCAGGAATTCACAGTTCCTAGGCACAGTCCTGTAGGAGGAGCTTTTAAAAGCATTGGACAACTACTACCAGGGGATTTCATAGAAGCACATTTTAAGATTCAGTGTACTTCTCAAAGTATTTAGGACGGCAAGTAGTACTAAGAGCATGATTTTTAAAAATCTCACTTTTGAAATACCATGAATAAGAATTACCTACAATATGGGATATAGCATTAATACCAAATTATTTCTAAAGTATAGCATTTCAACTCTTCTTCTGTCTGGGAATACCACCAGCAATATTCTCATAATTTGAAGTCTATATCAAGAAAGACTGAGTCAGCAGACTTATTCCAGAAAATACCTTAATATTATCTTCAGTTTCCATGTATTTAAGGAAATTAGGGATTTCTTTAGCAGCAGCCAGTGAAGTTTGTCCCTAAAACAAAAAAGAAAAAGCTAAAGGTCAGCGCTCTAGGTGAAATCTAATGCTGCAGTAACCATGCTTTAATAAGGGGTCAAAAAACAAACAAACAAAATAAAATCTTGCTTACTCCTGTCACATTCATCATTCGGCCAAGGTCACTTAAAAAATTGACAATTTGATCCCCAGAAATGTGAAGGACTGGAAGCTTTCCTCCTATAGAAATTCCTCCATATCTAGTAAAGAGAAAAATATCAATAACTCATACCACACACCCATAACTGTGCATTAATGGAAATAATAAAAACTCAATGCAAGTTTAATTTCTATACATCAAATATTTAATGTATAACAATTTCTACTCTTTTTCTATCAGGTTGTATTAGGTCTTTTTAGGTCTTACAAATAATAGAAGCTCTATCAGTTTCTGAGGAGTTAATGCCAGGATTTTGAGAAAATTATTTAGAGAGAAGATTTGGAGAAAACAGTGATTTCTACTGAACAAAATCTTTAAATCAAGATAATTACCATATAATGATATAGACAGCATGGAGGACTAAGGACAGCATAGACCTCAGTAAAAATTTCAGGTGCTCTGAGAGGAGCAAGTATTCACCCATATCAGTAGCAGCCAGCACTCTATAAGGACAAATACTATTGCACAAGATGAACTGAAGCCTAATCCCATAGAAAGCAATGCTTGCACATGAACAAGCACTCCATGAAGAAAGGCAGTCATCCAGCTGCTATCTTTGAAGTGAACTTCTACTGCTGGTGAGAAATGAAATGAGTATGTGCTTCAGGCTAACCAGTCATCTTTCTAGGCTTATAGTAACTGCAGTGTAGACATCACATAGTGGGGTTAGCTGTTGTCTCTATCTAAAGGAGAGAACTAGTGCAATCTGTTTAATAGCTACTGCACATGTACAGAGCGGGCACGAGGAATTGTGGTTGTTACTTCTGTATTTGATAGGCTGGTGTTTACGTTTCATCCCACTCAGGTCATTTATAGGGAGGGTTTATATTTTTCTGCAGCACTGAAAGAGCTGCGTCACAGCAATATTACACTATCCCGTACTTTTGCCTCAAACCTTTTTACCACATGGTCCCCACTGGTTTGACTCCTGTAGGTAATAAAGCTTTGATAGCTCCACTGTGAGTCTCTTGCCTTAATCTCCTGGAGGGAGTTCAAACGAATAGAAAGCCTTGTCCTCGTAAGACCCCTCCTGATCCCCAGCCTACTTCCCACTGAAGCCATCTCTTTGTTCTACACTGCCACAATTCCCCTTGTCCATTTAGAGAAACATTGAGAGGCTCCCTGGTTAAACAGAAATACATTGTTCCTTTATTTACTACCTTAATCTGTGAATTGGTTTCTTACCTCTGCTCATTGACCCAGTATTTACTCTTCAAGCTGAAACAGACAAAGAGAATCCCTTCTCAATGTACAGAACCAAAGTAAATGATACGTCAGGCTTAAATAAAAATTAAATTCCTATACTTTGAATTCCTATACTTTGCAGACTTCCAGTCTGCTGGTTATTACTTTGAGTTGTGGAGTTGGCAAGTCTTTTTGGCATTCCTTGCAGTGTGTTTTGGCTTTTTTGTTTTCTGACATGATTCATCTCCAATTCATACAGAGATAAGCAAGATTCTTAAAGTGACACATACTGGGCTATTCTAATCCATAATTAATTGATTTTAAAAGATGTATCTAAAGCAATTATGAAACATGCTAAGGGGAATCAGTCAAAGGCAGTCAGCACATACCTGATATAAAGGGAATTTCAAGAACCCTGCTGGGAACTGAGAAAGCAGCAAGGCCTGAATCAGAGATAATAGGCCATGGACACTGCACAGCTAATTACCACACTCAACAAACAGGCCAGCAGAGGAGCTATCAGCAGGATGGATGTGTCTGTGCAACATTGTCCTTTGGCTGCTCTTTAGCATTTCTGGGAAGCAAGGGATAATTAACCCAGGCAGATGCTCATGTCAGTGTGCCTACAGCTCTTCAGGGAGACAAGGTAGAATCTCTTCAAGACAGTTCACCAATGCTGTGCAGAGGCACCATTTTTGCCACCATTAACAGGGCATTCCAGCAGCACTGACACTCAGCTCTACCTATAAAGGAGTACCTGATTACACAAATAGTTATAATGGAAAATATTGAACTCCCCTAAAATCAGCCCCTTCTAGTCTTACATCAGAAATATGGATGTGGTGCTGAAATCTACAGAATACTGTGGCAACTTAGGTGTTATTTAATTATTAAATAAGATTTCAATCACTAGAGTATTTAGTCACTACATATGTGAAAAAGAAACAGAGATTCATCCCTACCTTCCTTTTATCAAAGTGGGATACGTTTTCACCAGAAAATCTGAAATATTTCTGTGGGTCAGATCTTGAAGAATTTCTGTGCTGCGTTGCACTCTCTGGCAAGAAACAAAAGCCTAATCAATCACAATAAAGTTTAGAGTGTCTTAAGCTACTAAATGTTTGTCAGGAAAAGACAAACATTTATTAAGAAAAAAGAAAAAGTAGTTTTGGTTCAGAGAAAATGCCCAGGTACCTAGTATCACTGAAAGAGAGTGGGTCAATCATTCAAGGGTCATTTCTAGCCTAAACATCCTTACTTTACTAAGACTTTATTAAAAAGCAATATGTTTGTGATGTATGACAGAACAGTTGCTTGTCACTCTGAAAAAGGTATTTGCAACAAGGGTCAGGGTTGCCCAAGTCTTTTTCTTCAATCTGAAAGTAGGAAACTTTTCAATTAAGCTGAGGCCACAGTCAAACAAGCAAACAGACAAAAGGTAATTTTCCTGTGATTTAGCAACTTTAGGTAAAAATTAATAGAAAAGATTCACCTTCACTAGCACATTAGATAGTTTGAATGAAAATAACCTTTTTTTTTTTTAAATATGAAAATTATGTTGCATGACAAATTTGTTGAGTCTTTTACAAGTACAGGATTGCTGTGAAATGCAAGACCTCACACTCCTGAGTTTATCCC
This sequence comes from Thryothorus ludovicianus, assembly GCA_013397245.1. NCBI lineage: Eukaryota > Metazoa > Chordata > Aves > Passeriformes > Certhiidae > Thryothorus > Thryothorus ludovicianus. The sequence goes on along the minus strand of VZTB01006187.1, from coordinate 3,002 downwards.
AAGGTAGAATGTACTTTAAGAGGTTCCTGGGCAGCTTCAGATGACAAAGCTTGCAACCTGAAATCATCTGATAATGACCTAGAAAGTAAGTCTAATGAAATTTCCAGAAGTTTCTGCATTTGTCCCCAGAGTATGACACAGAAGACACATTAGCGATGTCCAGCTGATTCTTGACAAGAAGACTGGTAACATCCCCATAGTGTCTTCATTAATTGAATTGTCTATTCTAAAACATAATTCTATTGACAATTACTTGCACACTGTGGCCTTCCTGGAGGCTCAAGTGAACTGTTTCTTTCTGACAAGTTATGCAAAACTATAACATTCTGCAAAATTATCAGGATACTATTAAAATAAATACATTTTGTTTAGAGGACTAGAATTCCCACAAAGAGATAAAAAAAAAAAAGAATTTGCGTCTTACTTGGAATTGAAATTTTAGACTTAAGGTCTCTGAAACACACTAGCACGCAATCAGCAAAACCCAACTGTTAGTTGGACAGGGATTACTAAGAAATCAGAAATAACTTAGGATACTGTAAGGTATACAACCTTTTTTTTCTTCATAAACAGGAATTCTACAGACATTTAAAACAACTTTGTTTTGTGAACAGTGATATAGAAATCAAAGCAAGCTGAATCAGTGTTTTCAAGAGATTGTGTCATGGAAAGTGTTATAGTCATCACCCCTGAAGTGTTCAAAATGTTGAGATGTGGAGTTCAGTGGTGAAGATGGCAGTGCTGGGTTAATAGCTGGGCTTGATCTTAGAGGTGTTTTGAACATAAAGATTCTATGATTCCATGAAAATTAGAAATATTTTAGTCATCTTGCTAGTGTACTCAGCCTGGCAAACAGGAATATTAAAGATAAACAGCGTGCAAGGCGAGACATTAAATCAGTGAGCTACTACTCTGAGAGCAGCTGTAATTCTGTTTAACTTCTTAGAAAAACATTTATTAAATGCAGACACTGACAGGCTATAATTTTCCTTTGCTCTTCAAAAGAGCAAGCACATTTTATAAAGGGCANTTTAAAACAACTTTGTTTTGTGAACAGTGATATAGAAATCAAAGCAAGCTGAATCAGTGTTTTCAAGAGATTGTGTCATGGAAAGTGTTATAGTCATCACCCCTGAAGTGTTCAAAATGTTGAGATGTGGAGTTCAGTGGTGAAGATGGCAGTGCTGGGTTAATAGCTGGGCTTGATCTTAGAGGTGTTTTGAACATAAAGATTCTATGATTCCATGAAAATTAGAAATATTTTAGTCATCTTGCTAGTGTACTCAGCCTGGCAAACAGGAATATTAAAGATAAACAGCGTGCAAGGCGAGACATTAAATCAGTGAGCTACTACTCTGAGAGCAGCTGTAATTCTGTTTAACTTCTTAGAAAAACATTTATTAAATGCAGACACTGACAGGCTATAATTTTCCTTTGCTCTTCAAAAGAGCAAGCACATTTTATAAAGGGCACTACTAAGATCATTCATTGATAGGAGAGGAGGGAATGTAGCTCTGTTTTCCTCCATACAGCATCAGTGGTTGTTAAATTACTCATCTTCATGCACATGGACACAAATATTAATTTTGCTAGCTTAAAACATTTCTGATAGAAATGAAACTGAAAGACACATAAAAAATAATAATAATTTGGGGTTCACTGAATATTAATTTACCCATTTTAATGAAAGTACCACACTTCATGTTTTTAAAATTGTGACCTTTTTTTTCTTCTCTTTCCTCTTTCTTCCTCCTGTCCTTCCCTCCTTTAAAGAAAGGAAACCTTCTAAATACAATTATTCTTTGGGGCAAAAGAAAATATATTTTTTTAGTTATGGGACAAATAATTCAAATATTTGTGATTTTTTCTACATGAAATTTTGCAACTTAGATGAAGACAGTAATCAAAGNGCACTCCCCAGCACAGCAAATGAACAACACTGAACAACACAAGTTGAAAGTGAATTCCAAATTCCAGCAAGTCGTGCTCTCTTGAAAAAGAATGTACTCAACTCCTTCCATGCATATTAGCATGGCAAGAAAGCTAGACACTGATAACCTTTCCAGCACTAGCCCTCTCTATTAGAAACCTTTCTACAAAGATCTATGGCACAAGGACACAACCTGTGGTGGTGGGAGGCCTCCTGCACCTGTAGGGCATTCTGGCAGCATAGTGAGTTTCTTGTGAGTGCTGCACTTGCAGGAAGGTGATGGATTCTCAGGGCTCCACTCCTGGCTCAGTAGGAGGCTGCTTAGGTTAGGATGAACAGCAGGTGTGTTCCAGGCAGTTGGCATTTTATTGCATGGGTAGTTCCTGTGGAGAGGAACAGAGCTTTAAGCTTTGCAGAGATAATGGTCCACGAGAACTCACAAATCCACAAATTCACAATGCTCTAAGCAGATATTCCCCCCCTCAGCCCTCATCCTGTGAGTTTTGAATAAGAACAACATTTTAGAGTATTTGGTACACATGAATAAATATCATCTCCCCCCATATCTCTGCCAAGTTTACTGCCTTCAGCTTGCAGATAGGACACTGAAGGAATAAGGGGACTGTGTTTGATCCCTTAGTACTGTAAATCTGCAATGGACATATGTCTGTGAAGAAGCTATCATTTTCCTTTCTCATGTAGTATCTTTTCTTTTTTTAAAGTTTCCTCTTTGTTTCTGCTATACTAGGTAAAGGAGAAGAACAGGAGAAGAGAAGACAACCAGGAGGATCAAATTGCTGGATATCATGGCTGGGAAATAGTCAGGAGAAAAGGAACAAATGTCAAAGCATAGCAAGCCAGTGACAAACGGCTCCAAAACAGGACTCACAGGCTAGGACAAAAGCTGGAGCTCTACTAATGTTTTCCTCACTTCAGAATGAGAACAGTTTCAAATCGTAGACACTGTTCTATTGCTACTTCACAGTCTGAGTGATTGTTGAAGTTATTGCTTCCAAACACACCAATGGGAACTGGAGAAACCTGAAGGGACTCAGACATGGAAAGTGCCAGG
>VZTB01006178.1:1479-12172 GCA_013397245.1 Thryothorus ludovicianus | reverse complement strand
AACATTTCATATATAAAAAAAGTGTCTCACTTAAAATAACTTAAGTAGTGGCCAGCTTAATAGGAAAGCTGGCCACTACTCATGATTCAAATTCAATCACGGTTACTGTTCTATCACTGATTGATTTAATTACTCCCTTCAAAAGTATTGTATGGAAAAACTGCACTTTAATAACCACATCATTAGGAGGAAAATAAACTAAAGGAAGGACTTTACATTACATACAGGACCTGGTCAAAACCTTCCTTTTCATTGATTTCAGGGGGCTCTGGATCAAGGCCATATTGATTGCAGGCAGTGTGGTTCAATGATTAAGACAGCAAATTTAAATTTCATTCTTAGCCTGGTCATTCACGGGGTTTGAGTCCAGGGAAAGTTAATCACTTCTTGTATCTCACTTTTTCCATCCATGTAATGGGAATAACTCTAATTCCATTTACCAATATGTTCAGACAAAAACCCAAAAGCTAAGTACTCAACATATATAAGTACGAGAAAAGGACACTTATTTTTAATTTTAAACAAAATTTTCTGGAATGGTGGGAACCTCAGCTAGTCACTTATTATCCATCTTATGTGGTAATCTTTTATGGTAAGTCTCAGTTCAAAGCCTGTGCATATGTGTGCCTGTGTGCATGAAAGGGAGAGAGACAGAGAGAGAGAGAGAGGCAGAAGACACTGTTGCTCACTAACTGGCACTTCACGGTATATTTGATTTGTTGTAATAAAGAAAAGAAAAAGTAGTTGTCAGTTACAATGCCATTTCTGTCATACTTTTTGATAATATTGCTTCTGTAATTACCCTGCGGTTCTTTATACTTACTCAGGAAAATCTTGCTTAGTTTTAGCATGAAAAACAATTTATGAAATTACAGAAACACACTGAACACAGCAGTTCATTTGCTGAGGCAATTATCCAGATCCTTGTCAAAAAAAGAGAGAGAATAAAGACTGTGATGTGCAAAAAATGTTTCTAATTCTATGCTATAATACATACAATATGTCTGTGGTTGTGCTGGATTATGTTAATAAACTGCAGTCGAAATATATTTGTCACAACACAAAGGAAGGGTGCTATCAATTGTCTTGCCAGATAGTTTCAATTAGTCACCAAAATGTCTAGCCAGGGTTTCCTCCATGACCCTTAGATGAAGGGAGAGGCTTATTGGACAGTTTTTCCTGTGGGAATAGACAGATTCTTCTAATGCTCAATTATTTAGAGTAATCTGGAAAATAAATGTAAAGTGAACTGTGTCACATTCGCTTTTTTAAATAAATATGAAGAATTCAGCCCCAAACACAAATCTTGTGTTATTTTTGGCTGTTTATCACTCAGAAATGAGCTCCCCTAATATTTCATAAAAAAATGGAGAGAACCTGTATTCTTTTTTTGGGAAGAGTAAACTGTTCAAAAATTGTATAAAGTGAGATACTGCTCAGAAAGAAAGAGTAAACAAAATGAGGCAAAAAAATTTAAGCCCATGGTTCAGAAAAATTCCATTTTTAAAAGGAAGATTTAAAAAAATAAATAAAATATGAAAAAAAGAACACTTATTTGGTAACCTACATACAATCAGAAAGAAATCTATTTTAACAGTGAAGTCACTTGGATAAGAGGTTGGAAGGAGACCATGTATTTTACTGAAATTCATTATTTTTTGTAATTTTAATATCGATCCTTTCTTTTTAGATATTTATCATTTGCACTAAAATGTAATATATAAAATTTAATTATTCTTCCAGTTATTGATGTTAAGAGAAAAATTTCATATTTTATATTATTTAAACTGAAACTGTAACAACCAGTTTCTTTTCTCCAGCTAGATACTTCCTACTTCAGCAGAAGATATTGCTGTAGAGTCCTTGCTATAAACTTTGTTTTGTGGGGAAAGGCTGGAAAAAGAGAAGACCTTTCTTTCACAGAAAACAAAGCAAAAATGGCATCCAAACACAGATCATGCATTGTGAGCATGCTACTAAAGTTTCATATATTAAAACATGGATGAAGTTTCCCCCTTCCTTACCTCCCTCAACATCTGGACATAGTTTGGTGGAGCAATTTCCAAAAACCAAACAGTATCTTTGCTTGACTAGCTCTTTTCATTCATAAATAAACAACTAATGAAATGGGCTACTAATTTCCAAAGTGTTCATATTCATTACACTGTTTCCTGAAATTAAGTAGCTGTTCCATGATGCAATGTCCACATTAATGATACTGCTATTCTTTTTCCAGATACAGCATTTTTAAAAGAATGTCAATTCATGTTTAATTTATACTAGGAATCAAAGCTGAAGAAAAAATTGTTTGCCACTTTAAAAATAAATATATTAACAAAATCAAAGAAGGGTAGGACAACTAAAGAATTACTCCATCTGAATCACTAGAAGTCACTGTTTGGATCACACTTCATCATGGGTCAAAATCTAGGTTGTATTATTTTGTGATTGTGTTCTCTGAATTATAGATGAAGATACATGAAGTTATGACAGGCTGTAATATATTTTAATTTGAGCATCCAATACAGGGTAGAAAAATAAACTCTACAGTGCAGAGATCAGATTTAGAACAATTGTTCAATATGATTAATTTCAGTATTCAATTTGGCAGGTTAAGTGTCTGCTAGATATCAGCTACTTAACAAATCCCGATTATCATTTCTGACTAAAAGCTCATACTAAAACACTGGTCGATGTTTCCACACTGCTTATTTTTTATGTGTTGCCAACTAACAGGTAAAGAAAGCTTTGTGAAAAATTTTTTCAGCTAATCTGGTCTCAAAAATTTTTCCTGCATATTTTTTTTATTATTCATCTTTGCTTGAACTGTACATATATTATTTAACATAATTTCTCTTTTGTAAAGGTAAATACCAGTTTACAGAAATCCATCTGACATTCACTGGTAAAAGGCTGTGACACAACCGCCTGTATTTTGTCATTTTTACTTTCCCATCATTACTGTCCTAGTCAAGAGTTGAAGATGGGGAAGTGTGTCCCAGTTTTCACCAGGACATGAACAGAAGCTGCTGAGCAATGAGGGTAACTTCCCTCTGCCACTTCGCTGCAGTGGCAGTGGCGCTGGGAGAAGCTGCCGGGAGACACAGCTGACAGGGGAAGTGCCTGAACCTCTGTCACTCCATTCAGAGCTGTGTACAGGACACTTGAACAGCAGCATGAATCAACTGGGAATAACAACTACTGAATAATATTTATATACCAGAGTACATTTATTTAATGCTTTACGAACTGAAGTCCTCATACTACAAACATTCACCTCCTGGTAAACACTGCAACAAGTAATTCTGTCACTAATAACTTTCCATTACTTCACATACACAAAAGTTTACGATCCAGGCCACCTTTGCACAAGTCACCCAAGCACCTACCTAGCTTAGGGGATTCTTTGTTTCTTTCTCAGATAGCCCACTGGTCTAAACTCACATTCTTGAACAAATACATAATTCCATATCCTTAAATAAATGCTGTTTTTAAAAATAAATGGATAATTTGAGCAACATAACATGCCTAAGCTGAAAGGACATCTCTGTCTGTCAAGTCCTCACGCAGTGAGGGAGTTGAGGTATGCACAGTGAGGCAGGAGTGATCAGGATCCATCAACAGTCTCTTTCGGCCAAATAAATGAACAATGCTGAGAGATGGGAGAATGCAAACAGAAAAATACTTCAGGCTACTCTTTCTGATAAGAACATTCACACACACAGAGTATTATCATGGTTTAACTAAACCACTTAGCAAAATGGATTCAGATGATCTGCGCCTACAAGCTCCAGATTTAAATATTTCCTCTGATCGGCAAACAGAGAAACCTGAAAGTTGTCAATTATTTTATTTTACTCTAGACTTCAGAAAGAATAATGCCTGACAGGTTCACCATTGTTAATTCAGTAAAGTCATTTACTTTCCTTCCCTCAATTTTCCCATCTAGAAGTTAGAATAATTAGTGACTTCACTCCTAGAGTGCATCAGACCTGATAGACATAAAGCACAGTGTGCAAACTGTGGATTCGATTTGCTCTCAAAAATCAAAACTAATCTGTGAAGTAGGTAAAATATCTATCTGTTGCAGTATACCCAGAGAACACAGGTCTGCTGTCAAATAGCAGTTAGGATGATTCTCCATTCTTTTCTTGTGGTCAGCTTTAACCTGTGGCCCCTTCAGACATAGTTAGGAAAAAAACCAAACCAAACCAACCAAACAAACCAGAATACATCAAAAAAACTCCACGAAATAGAAATTAAGAGATCACAAATCAAATTTATCTTTACTAAATCTTTACAGTCATACACAAACTTCATTTGTGCACATATCGATTTCATTGGAGAAGTAAAGAATTTAGATGAACATAGAAAGAAATTAAACTGATATTTTCAAATCTAACATTTAAAATAAAAAATTGAATTTTCAATTTTGTAATATAAAAGCAGTTTTTCAAACAGAAAAAAGTCAGAGTAACAGGCCTACTGAGATTTACGTATTTCTGATAATATAGTCACATTTTCAATATGAAATACAATCTCTCTTCTCAAAATATGCCTTTTAATTCAAAATATTCAAGACAGGTAGAAAAGAGCCTGTGTATATAGCCTCTGATAGCTAACAAAAAGGTAATTTTCACTGCTACATGGGTGATCACTGAAATCTTTTACAAAAGACAAAAGGTAAAACAGAATATATGACAATTTTTAATGTAAGACTAAGAAGGAGAAAAAATTATTCTTATTATTAACTTCAATCACTATTTGTATTGTGTGTAAACTGAATAGCATAATTATGAAGGTTGAGAATAACTGATTTAGCCTTTCAGGGAGTGATCTGAAGAATACTGTAAAGAGTGGTGTATGGGATAAAAACAAACCCAAAAACTATCTGTAAGGACGTAAGCTTGAGAAAAAGGATGGAATCTTGGGCTGCATCCAAAGCAGTGTGGCCAGCAGCTTGAAGATGGTGATTCTCCTCCTCTCCTCCTCTCTGGAGTGCTTCACCCAGCTCTGTGGCCCCAAATAAAATAATGACATGGAGCTGTTGGAGCAAGCCCAGAGGAGAGCCACAATGCTGGTAAGAGGACTGCAGCACCTGCCCTATGAAGTCAGGCTGAGAAATCTGGGGCTGTTCAGCCTGGAGAACAGAAGGTTGTGTGAAGACCCCACAGCAACCTTCCAGCATCTGATGGGGGCCTACAGGGAAGCTGGACAGGGACCCTTCATCAGGAATTGTAGTGATAGGAAAAGGGGAAATAGGTACAAACTGAAAGAGGGGAAATCTAAGGCTAGATATTAAGAAAAAATTCTTTATTATGAGGGTGGTGAACTGGAACATGATACTGGAACAGGTTGCCCAGAGAAGTTGCAGGTGCCCCAACTGTGACAGTGTTCAAAGCCAGCTTGGGTAAGGCCTTGAGCAGCCTCCTCTAGAGGGAAGTGTCCCTGTCCATGGCAGAGGGGTTGAGTCTTGATGATCTTTAAGGTCCCTTCCAAGACTTGAAATTGCATGATTCTATGATAATAGCTTAGGTATTGACTTTAGGCTACTCAACCAAGTCAAATTTTAGAAGAAAATAATGTATGCTAAATTCCCTCACTAGTTACAGACTTAAAAAAAAATCTCAGGAACAAGTAGCTTGATGCAAACATCAGTAATACTTTTACAGGAAAAAACACATTACAAGTAGAGAAATCTTTCAGATAATGAACTATGTTTAGTTACTTAGTGAGAAGTAGTAAACAGTGAAGTCCAATTCAGAAATAGTACACATTAGGGTAAAACAGAAGTATTTTGTTTTAGTATAAACTCAAATCCTTTTCCTTTTGTCCCACACCTGAAACTAATGATATCCTTAGAATTCCTATGTAGAACTAGCAAAATTCTTTACTTTATGACATCGTTATTTTATTTCGAAGGACTTTTCTTCCAAATGTTTACACCACTGTGCCAGTTACTTTGGCTGAGCTAACACAATGAATTTATAATGGTCTAATACTTTTGACTTACCAAGAGATTAGCACATGATTAACTAAAGTGAAAGGATTATTATTACTGCTGTTAAAAGATATTAACACTTTTGGTAACTCATTCTATGGATGCTACATTCACTTTCCACACTGAGAAAGCAGAATGAATACGAAGTTTTCTTAGTTTTAGTTTCCCACAAATTATTTTGTTGTTAAATAACAGAATCTTTTCTAATTAACTTTTTTATACCTTACATCTTGGCCCTTATTTCCCTAACATGGAAATTTCCCTAACTAATATTACATCTTTTAATCACAAGCTGATTAAAAGATGTAATATGGGCTACAGAAACAGTCAAATAATTGCAGCATTCAGTCCCTTAACAAACAACTTCAACTCATGCATGCACACAGGCACACATAAACCCATGCAAAAGTGTTATGGTGAGCAATGAGGTTCATGTCTGAAGCAGAATGCAGCATTAATACACTTAGCAAGACAGAGCTATATTCATTGAAGCTTGACACCACCCCTATGAAGAAGGGTTGTATTTGCAGGAGCATAGGGAGGAGAGAAGAGAGAGAAAACACCAGGAGGGAGAAGGATTCAGGCGACAGCTGAAGTGTGAAGTGATCCAGCAGTTTTTTGATATGGTTTAGACTTCACTATTGGAATGAAACAAAACAACAGCTACAAACTTAATCCCTTGACACTGGGAAGACAGTCAGTCTCCCTGCACTGAAATTCTGACTCCAGTTCAACAGATTAATGGGTAGGAAGCTTCTTCCTTTCCTGCCAAAAGTGGCAAGTTCTTGTGACTGTATTTTTTTTCATGTATAGATGCTCTTCTATAGATATTAATCTATCACTGCATTTCTTCATTCTCTTTTTAAATTCAAGATTAAAGTTAAAAAACATATACATTGTGTGGTAAGAATACAAGAAAACATAAAGTGAATGAAAACAGATTTTTCACAAACTTCATACTGTGGTTCCATTCAATTACATAAAGGTCATAATTAATGATCAACAAAAGATCTAAGAAATCATAAATAAGCAAGAAACTGAGTTTTCTTATGAATTTGATAACAGAAGAATATGAAAGAAAATGGCATTCCTTAATTTTAAAATTGCCATTTTTTAAAGTTTTGTGTAAATCAGCACAAAAGAGAAAAGAAAGACAGTGATGTACCTCAATTTTTAAGACATCTTTAAATTTTAATTTCAGGTCACAGGTAAACATTTCTTGGTAGGGTAGGCTCAAAAGTAAAAAGATATGACACATTTTTTTCTGCATATAAAAATCTGCCTTTGTTCCTACAAGATGATTTAAGTGCAAATACAGGTAACAAAAAAATGAAGTTACAAGGTGAGATAAAAATTACAAGACGGGGAAATTCTGCTTTGCCTCCACAGCATTATCTGGTTCTCCCTGTTGTCATAAAGCCAGGGGAAAAAAGCACTTCCAGAAAGCTCACCAAAGATCAAACTGTGTCTGGTGACAGCAGTGTCCAAGCTATAAGTAATGTTCAAAGGATTCAACAATGCCTGTGACTGATCATTCTCTTTCCCCTGCCATCACCTGCTGATTTCGTCCAGGTGTTTTATAGCTATCTCGAGGCTCTGGAGAACAGACAGAAAGAAGACTTTGCCAATTTCTTTTGTCTGGGATTGTGAATTCCTTACACAGATGGTGGACAGCCACAGGCTGGCCAACTCCATGCACAATTGCCTTTACCCTCAGAAAGAAAGCACGAGAGCAATTTTATCTACTCCCAAAGTACTGTCTGTAACATCATCTGTGGTTAGGGAATAGGACAAGATTCCTTTTCTAAAGGAAAAAAGAGGTTCCCCCTGCCTCAATGACTCTTTCACTAAAACAATATCAGGACAAAAAAAAATAGCAAAATAATAAATAAATAAACTAAGACTTTGGCTTGTATTAGTAAACTAAGCATTCCAAAGCAATTGAAGAGGTTTGTCTAATAAGATAATCTTGTGTTAACATGGTTTTGTAGTATGTTTACAATCTCTCAAGTATTCCAAACAAATCCTGCTAAATCTTACTCACTAAGCAAACTGAGACATTTCTGGCAGCAATTTTTAGAGATAGGCACCAGACATTAGCTCTTTCATCCTTTTTCTCTTACTCTGTTTACTTACAAAAAAGCCCACTACCTGTGCAAATTACTGTTAAATGTGCAGTTACTTAATTGTGTATCTATTTAGATACGTACTTTTCTCCTGCAATGATGCAAATGAAATTTTAAAACTAGTTATTTAAAGTAAAACTGCAACACTCCCTCTACACTCTACACTACCTCTGAGAGTCTAACTATGTACCAGGGAATGGAGTGTATATAATAAAATATTTGTGCAACACTTAGGCACGTGAGGAAGCAAATTTTACAGAAAAATGTGTGATTACTTCCAGTTCTCAATAGTGGAAGGGCTTCTAACAATATGGGGGTTTTATATGCATCATGACAAAGAAGTCAGGTACAAATCTTGCATGACGAACATATTATGGGCAGCGTCTGTTTTCTTATACTCTTAGAAAAAAATGTAATGTACACAACATATACTTAGTTAGGAAGCTTCAAAATATGTACCAGAAAGTGAGTCGATATCTAAGACTCAAACTATGGTCAGACTTTAGGAACCTCAGAACTATACTTATCTCACATCCCTTTACCCTTGCTTATGGGTGATGTGAATAAACTCTGAACTTAGTACAAGGACTTAAGGAAATGCAGTCTTCTTAAACCTGCAAAACACAGACTTTGTCTCCTAATCACCCCATCTTCCTGCCCAGGCATCAATGTTAACACAGACATAGGCAGAGCATAGTAATGGACCTGACTTCTGCTTTGCAGATCTAAGAGCACAATTATATCTTGCTCTAAATTATTTATTTTAATGTTAAAAGGTGGCACTCTTTTTTTTTTTTTTGGTGTATGTGGGAAGTATATCCAGTAATTATTAAATCAAGCACATAAATGCTTAAAAGAAATGAACAATTACACCACTCTGCCTTTCTGCTGCCAAACTGGGCCATTTCCCTAATATTTCCTATTTATACTAAACATTTCCAATAATAATCTGCTGATATCTTAAATTCTCAGAATAATATTAACATTTAAAAAATCTGATTGTAAAGGGCAAATGCAATAGTTGTAGACTAGGTGAACAAGTACCCTCAGAACTACAAGTCCCCCTTTTTCTACCACCACAGGTAGCAGCAGTACTGCTTCTATATACTCTTCGGTCTACCAGCATGTCATAACCCTGACCTAAGAAGGTCAATTTCACGGCTGAAAAAGTAGCTTAGCCTCCATGGCTCATTTCATCCTTCAGCCTCCTGTTGTGATTACTGACAACTTGGCCAATGTATTTATTTATTTTTATTTCTTTTCTATACCCAAATACAGAGATACAGGCACATAATATAATGGCCATATCCATAAAAAGTCTGCAGTGGGTGGCCCTACACAAATATCATCCAGAAGTCTTTGTGCTTATTTCTTCCACAAAGATACAGAAAAATTCTCTGTGACCTCCCATGATTGTAAAAGCATTCAAACAGAAATATTCCCACACCCTGCACAAAAAACCTGGTAATTTTAACTTTACCCCACTGCCTCTTCCCCTTAAGATATTAATATTAACTTCACCCTCTCATCTTTCCTGAGAGATAAGAATGATCAGAAGGGTAGCCAGCCCAGAGTCTGGCAGGCAAATGAAATTAAGTGAGTTCCATGGATGAGGCTGTCTTATTGTAAACAGAAATCCTATCAATTCCAGCACCTCTGCCAAGCATTTAATCCATAAAACCCTACATAACACAGCTGTGTTTCAGGAGGGGGTGGGGGTAAGGGGAAGGGAGAGCTGTTTATTTTAGGGCATATTTTTGTTTGCTTCCTTTTCAGTTTTCTGAGGCAAATATCTGTCTACTTCACACTATCTTAAAACATTAAAAGGGCACATCAATGATGGCGATGATGATAATATAAAAGAAGTGACTGTGGATGAACTATTCGTAGGTGAGGGAAAACTGGATCCAAGCATGGATGACAGAACTCACTTAAACTTGGCTGGATGATTTCCCAACACAAGGAATTCAACCCAGGAGAGAAAGAGTAGAGAATGGAAGAAGGGAGAAAAAGTGCCTACTGGGAATTGGGAATTGGTCTGAGAATGCCACGATGCCCTCAGATGTTAACAGCAGTCTGATGATGGCCTGGACTGAATTCAAGCTGGTGACCTAAAGCAGCAAGAATCTGTATCTAACTAGTAATCCCCTGATCCAGGGTACTTCAGGGCTTTTAATCACAAAAGAAACATTACAGTCCCAGAAGAGACTTCACTGGAAGGTAGCATGCTAGATACTAAAAAAAATTAAAAGCTTATGAAAAAACATGCAGCTCCTTCCACCAAATGCTCCTCTTTAAATTTTATCAAAGCCAAAAAATAAGGGGGAGAAACCCCAAACAAAATAACCTTTCCAATTATTCTTTAATATTTTTCTGCACTCTTGTTGGATAGACATTAATGAATGAAATTTCTTTAGTTCCACTCCATGATTCAGTTTTTATTTATGTCAGTGGCATTTCAGGATTAAAATTTTAAAAGACACACAGAAAGAAAAGGGAGAGAGGACAGGAGAAGGAGAAGAAGGAGAAGAAAGAAAAGGAGAAAGAAAAGGAGAAGGAGAAGGAG
>VZTB01006166.1:5118-18516 GCA_013397245.1 Thryothorus ludovicianus | reverse complement strand
CAGATCCCCCGCTGATTCCCAGCAGATCCCAAGTTTCTCCTGACTGGATCCCCCACGGATTCCCAGCAGATCCCAAGTTTCTCCCAACGGGATCCCCCACTGATTCCCAGCAGATCCCAAGTTTCTCCCGACGGGATCCCTTACTGCTGGCGCAGCCGGCGGCAGCTCTCCAGGTGGGCGGGGTTGTTCTGGTGCAGGATCCAGTCCTGGGGAACAAAGAACACCGGGAGAGGTCGGGGTCTGTGGGATCCTGCAGGTGCTTCCACCTTCCTGCCCCTTTCCACCTCGGAAAAATCCCAATTCCCAGGGAATTCACATCAAAAGCTGATTAGCACCGCTCCACAACAAAAGCCTCAATTAAATCAATTAATTCAATCAATTAATTAAATTAATCAAATCAATCAAGCCACCCCCACGCTGGGGTTGTCAGCGCCACGTGGGATCACCCGGGGCTGCTCCAAAAAAATCGGAATTAAAGGGAATAAATCCGTGAGCTCCTCCAAAAAGTGGCATCTCCACATCCAATGGCGTTCCCAGCCCGGAATTTCCGTGCCTGGAGCTCTGGGAATGTTCAGCTCCCATCATGTCACAGCTCAAAGGTCATTGCAGAGCCTCGGGGTATTTTTCACACTCGTTCGTCATTAAAAAAAATCTGATAGAAATAGGATTTAATTGCACATAAAAATCCCTAAACTCAGGTTTGACTGGGAATATTGACAGGGAGATGGGAAAAAAGGAGGCAGTTTTCTATGCAGAAGGGATATTCCTTGGAAAACTCGGGAATTCTTCAAGGTGGAACACCACCAATGATAATTATTAAATATCCTTGGAAAAAAAAAACCACAAAAAAAACTTCCAGCTGCTCTTACAGCATGAAATCCATGGAAAAAAAATTGAAAAATTAACATAAAATAACGGATCTGAAAAATCAGGATGATGGAATAATTCCCAGGAGGATAAAGCAACAATTTCAGCATTCCAAGTTGGTTTTCCCTAATTCCAGGCCATCCCTAAGCAATCCCATTCCCAAGGATCCAGACTTTTCCAGGCTTCAATTTAAGCAGGAGAAACCAAAGCTGTCCCTCAAGGAAAACTCGGTGGGAATGAAAAGGGAATTTGGCTCCCAGAATTCCAATTCCACGGTGCCAAGGAGGGGTTTTGGCTCCAAAATCCCTTCAGCTGCTGATCCAAGACTTTTGGGAATCTCCTTCTCACCAGGTCCTCTCCTCACCAGCCAAAACTCTCTGGATTTACGGATTTTCCTCCTTTTCGCCTCATTCCTGATCCTTCCCAATCTTTGGGACTATTCCACTGCCAACAGAATCCAAAACTCTCTGGATTTACGGATTTTCCTCCTTTTTGCCTCATTCCTGGTCCTTCCCACTCTTCGAGAATATTCCATTGCCTGCAGAATCCAAAGGCCCCTGGATTTATGGATTTTTCTCCTTTTTGCCTCATTCTCGATCTTTTCCACTCTTTGGGAATATTGCGCTGCCCATGGAATCATCATGGAATGGTTGAGTTGGAAGGAAACCTAAAGATGATCCCACTACCCCAGGTCGCTCCAAGCCCCATCCAGCTTGGCCTTGGACATTCCAGGGATGGAGCGGCCACGATTTTTTCCAGGGATCCAAAGAAATCCTTCCCCAAAATCTACACAATCCCTTCCCATCAAATCCTGGTGAGAGGAAAAATTCCACCCAAACTCCCCCATTCCCGAATTCCATCCCAACCTCCTCTCACTCATGGATCACCACCAAGAAATTCTGGATGCAGAAGGCGACGGAGCAAAGTTGTCCCATAAAGGAATTCTGAGTGCAAATCTTCACGGAAAACAGCAAATCCCAAGGATTTCACAGATTCCAGGCCTCCAACTTTGAACGGATTTAGGGGAACAAAAGTGGATAAAAAGAAGGATAAATCGTGCTGGGAATTTAAAATTCACTTCATTCCAGATGTGATGGGATTGAGGACGATGGAATTGTTGTTATTCCCAGAAATCCGCTCCGTCCGGCACGTGAGGCGTTTGGAGAGGGAGGAATCCCACGAATCTCGCTTGGTTATTCCAACAGGACGTGATTCTCAGCGGAAAACGAAGTTGCTCCGTGGAATATCCACAAAATTCTTTGAGATTTGGAGGATTTGGGGAATTAGAATTGAAAGGGAACAGCAGCGGGATCAGACTCCTCCTCTTCCAAAGGGGAATTGGGAATTTTGCCCTAAAAAAACATCCAGGACACCAAGATGTTTGGGAATACCTGGCCCAAGCATCGATTTTTGCCTCAAATTCCGATTTTAACGCCCAAAAATCCACCTTGGGGTGGCTGAACCTCCTCAACTGGGACATTCCTGGAATTCCTGAGGCTGGAAAATCCCTCAAGATCCGAGTCCAACCTCTCACCACGTCCCTTCCTGCCTGAGATCAAAATGAGGCCAAATCTGTCAAACTCTGGTGCTGCCCCAACCTCACCTTCCACGCACATCTCCGCAAATTTTTTCCACAAATTCCCAATGTTTTTGACCTGCCTGCTTCCAAGTTTAAAATGATCCATTTTCCATAAAAAACTCTGGATGCAGCTAGGAAATACCAAAACTTGTGGCTTCTGAACCAAATAAAACCCCTTAAAACGCATCAGAATTCCATAAAATCGACATCCAGGAGGGTTTTTTTTCCCAGGGAAAATTCAGCTTCCGGAGTTTTGGCACAGCCAAGTTGGAGGGATGATGTTTGGATCAATATCCCAGATCCAGGCGGGAATTTTCTGGGTTTCACATTTCAATGGTTGGAATTCTCTTCCCACGGGTAACGTGGCGTGGTCGGATCCGAAATGAGTCGATCCAAGAGCGGAATGAAAGGATCCACGGAAAAAAGGGAGCTCAGCACCCACAGCCTGAGCTCGGAACCCATCACTGGAATTCTGTTCTCAGGGTGTTCAGGCGTGGGATAAAGAAAGTTTTCCTCGTTGGGTGTCTTCATCAGATGTCGGTTCCTGTTATCCCGGAATCATGGAATGGTTTGGGTGGGAAAAAAGCTTAAATCCCAACAATTCCCACCCCATCCACGGGCAGGGATGCTTCCCACTGTCCCAGGTGGATCCAAATCCATCCCAACCTGGCCTGGGACATTCCCAGGGATCCAGGGACAGCCCCAGCTGCTCTGGCAATTCCAGCCCAGCCCCTGCCCACCCTCCCACACAGCAATTCCTCAATGCCAAGATCCCAGCCCAAGCTCCCCTTTCCCACTGGAAGCCATTCCCTGCCTCCTGGCCCTCCAGCCCTTGGCCCCAGTCCCTCTCCAGCTCTCCTGGAGCCCCTGCAGGCACTCGCAGCATTCCCGGGATCTTTCCCTTCTCCAGGGGAACACTCCCAGCTCTCCCAGCCTGGCTCCAGAATCCCGGGAGCAGCTCCGGGGTCTCCTCTGGATTTGCTCCAGCAGCTCCAGGTTCTCCTGACGTTGGCCCAAAGCTGGAGGCAGCTCTGCAGATGAGGTCTCACCTGGGCAGAATTCCCACCGTTCCCGCTGCCCATGCTGAGGGATCAGCCCAGGATCTGTCCGGGACATTTGGAGCTGCTCATCCACGACACCCCAAGTCCTCCTCCCAGGGCTGCTCCAATCATTCTCTTCCCATCTCGGATCGGTGCTGGGATTGTCCTGCCCTGGGAGCTGCTGCCCTCGGCCCCGCTGAGCCTCACGAGGTTGGGATGGTCCCACCTCTCCAGGAAAATCCCTCCAGGAATGATCCCACTGCAGAGTGTCACCGTCACCGTGCCGAGGCCGATCCCTGTCCTTGTCACCGGAGACGTTGAACGGCGCCGATCCCAATCCCAGCGTGCCGGGTCCCGCCTGGACACGGAGCTGGGGACAACTCCAAGTGCCACCGTCCAGCCCTGAGTGCTCCAACCACGAAATCCACTCCTCCAAGCTGAGGACAGCGATGTCACCCAGGACAGCATCAAACGCCTGAAGTCCTTGGGAATCACCAGGGATCACCGGATCTGGTGGCTCCTCCAACCCAAAGTCCCATCCGGCTCTCCCAGTGGAGGGAATGGCTGGGAAGACAAACCTTGAATGTCCAGGTCACCTCCAACCACCCCAAATCAACCGGATTCGTGGAACTGCAGAGTTGGAATTGAGAGGAATTCTTCGATCTCTGGAATTCATGGATACATCAGCTGGATGTTTCTTCATCAAAAATTTATTTTTTGGGAGAAAAGCTCCCAAACTCTTCTGGTTCTTCTGCACCAGGGCTGGTCCTGTGAGGTCTCCTGTGTCCCTGGGAGAAAACACCAAAAGCTTCCCAAAGGAAGCGAATCCCGACCAGAGCAGGACAAGGAGCAGATCTGGGAGGCCGCAGTCACACCGGGATTCCTGGGAACACATCCCATCCCAGCGCCACCAGGACAAGAGCTCACAACCTTCACTCCACCCCAAAAACCTCAGCCAGAGCCGATTTGCCAACAGATATTTAGGGACATTTCCCTCCTTTAATGAGTGAAAAATTCCCATCTAAATTCATTCCCTTTTCCCAACTTGCATTTTCCCTTTGTTAACAGCCCCCAACTTCTGTTTCCCTGCTCAATTTTGCCCGTTTTTATTTGAAATCATCCTTCCTTTCCCATTTCCAGCTGCCCATCTCCCTGGTCCTCAGCGCTTCCTGGGGAAAAGGGTTTGGGAATTTCTGTTTGCTTTTCCCTAACAAAGCCATTCCCATTTTCAGGCTTTTAATTCACAGCACAAACAGAGCCTAAAACCTCCAAGATTTTTCCAAATAACAAAATTCCCTCCCCCACAGCCTCTCCACACTTTGCAATTCAATCACATTAAATAATTATTGATGAGTTTTTTTAAGATCACATTCTCCAATGTTTTTGACAGATCAAACCTCGGGCTTTTCCAGGAAAGCCCACAGATTCCAAAACATTTTTTATCTCCCAATATTCACCATTTTCTCCCTTTATTTTTTTCCTTCAAGGCTGAGAGCCCGGTGGGATGAATGGACGCATTTTCCGCGTCGCTCCGAGCCAGCCTCTGGAATATTCAGTGTTGTCACACGGAGCAGATTTGGAAGATGAAATTTCGGGTTTTAAATGGGCTCTTTTGTTTTCAGGCAGAGTTCGAAGGAGGGGGAGGGAGGGAATGAACACACAGATATCTCCCCCACCCAACATTAATATTTCACTCCGCTGCTCGAGGTTGGTTTCGTTGTTGAAAACCCGCTGCAAAACCAGAAATCATCTCAATATTAAAAAAAAAAAAAAACATTTAAGAAAAACAACACGGAAAGCAACTCTGAAATGCAACTGGGAGCAGAACACGCCGTTACAATCATTTCTAGCACCACTCCCAACACTCAAACTTGGCGACCAGCATCCCAATCCACGGAATTCCCGGGGCAAACAACCAGCGGCAGGCAAAGGTGCCGAGTACACACGCGTAGGGAATAATCTGGGAAAGCCACTCACCTTCATATGAGTGCATTCAAGGTTACACAGAGAACACAAATGTGGGAATATTCGCGGCGACGTGGCATAGTAGTCGTTCATCATGGACGGGGTGGGCAGGCGTTTGCTCTTCTGGGAATCCGGGAACACGGGCAGCCAGGACGCCTTCACCACCCCGAACGGGGATTTGATGGGCTCCGCTGCCGACGAGTGGAAGGGTTTGTGGTAGGGTTTGTGTCCCGCCGAGGACCCGCCGGGCCCGGCGTGGGCGCCGCCGGTGTCGCGCTGCTTCTGCTCGTGCTGGCTGATGGCGGCCAGGAGCCCGGCCGAGAAGGGCGGCGACGTCATGGGCGGCGGCAACACGTGCTGGACCAGCGGCGGCATCACCGGGGGCAGCATGGGCTGCGGCAGCGGCGTGGGCAGCAGCACCGGCAGCATGGGCGGCAGCACCGGCGGCACGGGCGGTTGGGACACCGGCTTCANCGGCTCGGCCGGGAAAAACGGCGGAGCGGGCGAGGAGTCGGCGGGGAACGCCGGCAGCTTGGCGAGGTCTTCGGCCGGGAACACGGGGTTGCATGGCACGTTGGGCGGCGGGACGGCCACCGGCACGCTGGGCTCCCGCTGGAATTCTTCCCGGTTCTCCGCGCCCGAGTTCTCAGGGTTGTAGACGCGCGCTTCCAGCGGCTCCTCGGGCAGCGCCTCGGGGTTGTAGGTGCGGATCTCCAGCGGGTCCTCGGTGTAGCCGTACTTGCTGGCGTGGCCGTAGTCGATCACTTTGCCCTTGACGGCGGCGCCGCCGCTCTCGCCCACCGGCTCGTCCCCGCGGCCCGGAGGGTGCAGGCCGGGCACGGCGTGGCCCATCTTCCGGATGCGGATCTCCCGCAGGATCCGCGGCATGTTCTCGGGCGTCAGCTGGTCGTCGGGGTAGCGGCTCAGCTCTTCCAGGTCTTCGTTGGACAAGCCAAAGCTCGCTAAAATGCTGGAGGCGCTTTCAGGCGTGTAGCGGTTCTGGGGGTTGGAATTCTGCTCCAAGCCCGGCGCCGGGCCGGGCGGCTTCGGCCCCGCGGCGCCGGCAGGGCAGGGGCCGCTGTCCCAGCGATTGGCACGCGGGTCTCCCTTCTGCTCCTGGTGCAGGTTGCTCTTCTCCTTGACCTTCCTGGGGTCGGCCCTGTGCAGCGTGACGCGGACGTTGATCCTCTGCGAACCCGTCCACTGCAGCGCGTCCTGCCCCGAGAATCTCTGGGGCGCTCCTTGGGGCGTCGCGGGCGCGGCTTTCCTGGGCGGCCCCGCCGCGCCTCCGGCCCCGAAAGCTCCCGGGGCTTTGGTGCCCGCCGGGTTGGGTCCTCTGGGCCTCGGGGGCAAGGTTCCTCTGGGGCTAAACATTGCGTCTTTCAGCAATGCCTGGCGGGCGCCAGCGTGGGGAGGTGCCCGCCCGCCGCTGGCAGCCAAGCGCTGGAGAGCCAAGTGGGTCTTAATTTGGGCAAGCTGAAAAGGAGGAGGGCCCAACACAAGGGGGCTGGCAAGGCCAAGGTTCAGGGAATTCACAAGTGGTGCGAAACTTTCCAAGAACAACACAAAGCTGCAAGTTAAAAGACAAGGATTAGATGGGTCATCTTTGGCATCTGCTCACAGCGGCTTCTAGGACGGGGAGGAAAAAGCAACCCGAGGCACGGAAAGCGGGATTTGCATCACGGTTTAAAAGCATTCAAAATTCACAAAAAATCTGGTTTTCTTTCACCGTTTAAAAATCTTAAATATAGAGAACAGGTGATGAAGCGATTAAACAGGTGATTGACAAGCTGAACCCAACAAGCGGGATGTCACAGGGAACACAACTTGCAACAGCATCGCTTAAAAATCTGGCATTTCGCTTCTCTGCCACAACAGAACTCGGGTTTAATTACAATCAATCATTTTAGGAGCAGAAAGGCAAAGCGTGGAACCCCCCCCACTGTCCGAAGGGTGACGAGGGATGAGTTGGAAGTGGAACCGTTTAGGTGGAGAACTCCAACCAGTTCCAACTGGGTGGAGCAGAGCCGAGGCCGGAGCGGTTTCCTGGAGGACGCTCCCATGAGCGCTCTCATGGGTGAAGAGCAAACCCTGCAAGAATTCACAGGGTGGGATGAGGCTGGAATTCTGTGGGTAGAAAATATCCGATCTCTCCGAGAGCTTAAACGGGAAGGGTTTGAAACAGGAGCAAAAATTTGTACAGGAGCAACCAAAAAAAAAAAAAATCTCCACACAAAAAGCACCGTGGTCAAGGGAAGCGGGGCTTGGTTTGGGTGAAATCACTGAGAATTCGGTGCTGTGAGGTGGGAAAAGAAGGTACAAATACAGGGAGAGGAAAATGAAACACCATCGAGTTCTGGAGAGAGAACCACACCGGGGTTTGGGCTGGAAGGGACCTTAAAGCCCATCCCATTCCACCTCCTGCCATTCCACACCTCCCGTCATCCCAGCGCGCTCCAAGCCCCGTCCAAGCAGGCCAGGGATGGAGATGGAGACCAGGAAAACATCAAAGAGCAGCAAAGTCCTTGTGCAGCTCCTCAGGGACCGAGCGAGGACACCGGGAATTCTGGATTTAGGGCGAGGACAAAGCAGCAGCCACGACTTCAGCGCTTCCCCAGCTCCGTCCCCAACCCCAAACACGGCACCGCCGGAGCAGCAGCTGGAAAAAAATCCCAACCCCGTCCCAGCAAAGCTCCAAACCCGGGAATTCCTCATTTCCCCCTTGTCCATCTGGAGTCTCCTGGAACTGGACTCTCCTTGCGGCCATACACGAGGTTCTCCAGGAGTTTTCCCGGTCGTTCCCGAAGCTCCGCGCCGAATTCCTCCGTGCCGAGGTTCTCGCCTCGCCGACGCCGTCACGGGGCTTTGCTTCCCGAGCTCACGGAAGTTGACTCCAGCTGGAAGTCGTTCCATGAGCAGAGGTTCACACTGAGATCACAGCTCGAGGAATAAACCGTACAGAGAATGACCAAGCAGAGGTGCAGGAGAGGGATTTTCCAGCACAATTCCCAGAGCTCGTTCCCGTCTGGGTGTGGGTTTTACCAAGAATTATTTAATCTGAACCGAGTACAAACTGCTCAGGCCCAGGAGAAACATAAATCCTATTAATCCTCTCCAAGCAAACAATCATCAGATTCCCACCAGAGAGCGTTCCCAAAATTCCGGCCTCTCACCCAAAATTCCTCTTCCCTCCACAAATTAAATCGGATTTCAACGGGAGCTGCACGCGAAGCCAAGTTTGTTCCAGAGGGTTTCCCAACAAACGTGAACCAACATTCCCTGAGCCACCTCCTGCCCTTCTGTTTGCGTTTTCTCCAGAATTCCCAGCACCAAAGGACAAAAATTCCCTCAGGGAAGCATTTGGAGAAGGAACACCATCAAATCCACCCAGCACCAGAACAACCACGACTGGATCAGCAGAACAAATCTGAAACGTCACCAACCTTAATTCCACAGATCAGGAATCTCCCGAAGGAGAAGAAACCAGAATCCCCACAGGATGGGTTTTTACCTCTCCGGGTATTTCCAGGTGCTGCACCTCACAGGGATACCCGGGAGCAGGGAAGCTCCCGCAGCAGGATCGGGAATGACAACTCACCTCTGCAAACCTCAGCCTGGCCAGGGATGGAATCCAGGCTGGGAAAGACTTGGAGCAACCTGGTTTATGGAAAATGTCCCCATCGGCGGCAGGGGGTGGCACTGGATGGGATCTGAGGTGCCTCCCCACCCAAACCAGTCTGGGATTCTCCTGAGTGACCTTTCCAAAGGAAAAGCTGGAAACGCTTCTAAGGAATTGCCAAGATGGAGGAAACAACGATCTGGAGATGTCAGGGAGAGCCTCACCCTCCTCTTCCAGGCAGCTTTGGTTGGGAAGCGTGGGAGCCTCGGGATCGCCGCTGCTGGGACAGGGACACCGCAGCAGGGACCGAGCTCCGAGCTGGGACAACACTCAACGGAAATCAGGAGGAATCCTGGAATGGGTTGGGTGGGAAAAACCCCTGAATTCCATCGAATTCCACCCCAAGATCAGGGACACTTCCAGCCCAGGTGGATCCAAGCCCCAATGTCCAACCTGGGACATTCCCAGGGATCCAGGGGCAGCCCCAGCTGCTCTGGCAATTCCAGCCCAGCCCCTGCCCACCCTCCCACACAGCAATTCCTCAATGCCAAGATCCCAGCCCAAGCTCCCCTTTCCCACTGGAAGCCATTCCCTGGCTCCTGGCCCTCCAGCCCTTGGCCCCAGTCCCTCTCCAGCTCTCCTGGAGCCCCTGCAGGCACTCGCAGCATTCCCGGGATCTTTCCCTTCTGATTTTTCCCAGAACTTCAGAGCACAACACAAAAGCCAAACAGTGCCTTCCTTGCTTTCCTGCCTCCGTTTTTCCAGGCTCCCCAGTGTGGATGGAGAAAGGAAAGTTCTGGATTTTAATCTCTCCCTGGGGCCTGCAGCGCCCGCGCACGGCTCCGCTGCAGCAAGAGACAGATCCCGAGCAAGAATTCCTGCACGGAGAAAAAGGGCAAGGAAACTCCACCTGCAACAGCACAGAATCCTGGGATTATCCTGGTTGGAAAAGACCTTTGGGATCATCCAGTCCAAGCTGTGCCCGATGCCCACCTTGGCACTGAGTGCCACATCCAGGAATTCCATGGACGCCTCCAGGGATGGGCACTCCAAACCTCCCTGGGCGCCTCCAAGGCCTGACCGCCCTTTCCATGAGGAAATTCTTCCCAAAATTCAACCTGAGCCTTCCCTGGCATGGCCTGAGGCCGTTCCCTCTCCTCTCGTTATTCCCTGGGATCAGATCCCAAATCCCCCTCCCTGTCAGGGACTTGTGGAGAGCCACAAGCTCCCTCTGGAACCTTCCTTTTCCCTCAGGAGAAGGCAGAAGCGGATTTCTCCCTTCCACAGAAGCTTTATCCAAAAGGAAATTCCAAAAGGAGAATTTCCTGATTTGTCCCTATAAATAGCGTGGAATTTTCTGGCTCTGTGCTAACTCCAGAGCAGATAAACAAAAGCTGGAACCAAAGCCAGGCCTGGGAAGCTGCTGTGCCTTTCCAAGAGCTTTTCCAGGACTGACCACATCCCCGTGGATCTGACCACGTCCAGCCCCAAGAGCTGGATCTCCTTTGGAGATTCCCTGCTCCTCCTTTGATGGCAAAATCCTGGGAAGTTTTGGAAGCAGTTGGGTTTTCCTCCTCCCTCCTGCGCTGCCCAACACCACGATGGCATCCGGAGGGCGCCGTGGTCCTTCCCTCTGGAAAATTCCTCACCCACAGCAGCCCAGATGTTCTCCCATCACGGTCAGGACTTGGGCAAGGCATTCCCAGCCCTTTTTTCCTGCATCTGGGAATTCTTTCCTGTGATTCTGGATGGCCCTGGGCAGTTCATCACCCTCTGGATGTCTGGGATTGTCACGTCCAGCACAACCCCACCTCGAGGGGACATCCCAAGTCCAGCAGGAGCTCCTGGATTTTCCGTGGTGTCCGTCTGGGTTATCCCGGGATCCTCCAGCTCCTCTGGCAGGGCCCAAATCCAGCACAGCACAAGAGATCCAGGTGGTTTTGGCATTCCAGGTTCTGGCATTCCGGGTTCTGGCATTCCAGCAGGATCATCCGCCCGCTCAGGCAAAAATTCCCAGGATTTCAGAGGTGAAAGCAGCTCCTCCCTGGGCACATTGCTGCTGCCAGCTCCAGATCCAGCAGAACCTCGACTGGGATCAGTGGATTTTGGAATTCCAAGAGTCAGGATCACTGGGAATGTTCCAGGACACACAAGGGATGGGGATCTGTCCTGGAGGATGAGGAGGAAGAGGAAGGCAGAACGGGAATGGTCCTGGAGCACCTGGATAAGGGGAAGAGGACAAACCCCAGCCTGGAAACTTGGATTTCCCAAGGAAAAAGAGAACAGCAAAGGCTGAGCTGGAATTGTAAGATCCCAAAAGAAAGGACCAGGATGGCAAAGGAAGCACTTGGATAAGAAAATAAAATTCCTGGGATGAGATAAAACCATGGGGAAAAAAAAGGGAGGCAAAACCCAAGTGAAGTTATTCCCCCACTCCGTGCAATCCTGGAAGCCAAACTCTGCTTTTTCCAACTCTATCCCGGTTTTCCTATGGAAAAAGAGACTTTGTAGGTGTGGAATATCCCTTCAGCCACTCCAGGCACATTCCCAGCCCAGGGAAATCCAAACTCAGCTCTCAAATCCCAAACAAAACTCCCAGGAAAATTTAACTCCATCCCTACCCGAGCACAACATCAGAACCAGCTGCCAAATCCACTGAAATATTCCTGAAAATTCTGCCCCATCCCAGCCTTTGAGGCAGGAAGTTTCTACCCAAATAAAAGAAAAAAAAAATAAATAAAATTCAGGACAAGCCTTTCAGGCAGGAATTCCTAAAGCAGCACCAAAATCAGGCATTTTAACACCAGGAATCTTCCTCAAGCTCCACTTTCAGAGCAGCACAAAGTTCAACAAATTAATTTAAACACCAGTAACTGGTCCCTGACACCATCACCAACATTCCTGCCTAAAATTCCTCAAGGAAAAGCCCAAATTCCACACAGAACATCGAACTGATGGCGAGGAAGTAGGAAAATAGGATTTATTTACCTGCAAGTGTGAAAGATAAAAGGGAAACACCCAGAGGAGCTCCTTGCCTGGCAGCAAAACCAACCCCAATTCCAAACTGGGGAAGGAAAAGAGGGAACAGAAGGAATCCGGGTTTTGGAAGCCTCTGGAAAAGCCCACCCTTGGATAAATATACTCAATTCCAGCAGAATTTGGGAAAGGAGAGGCTGAGCTGGTCCCTTCCAGCCCCACACCCCAGGAGCAGACTTAAATGGATAAAAAGAAATAAGAAATTAAATTCAGGATACACCTTTCCCTTGGGGAGAATCTCCTCCTTCTTATCCCAAAGAAAATTGTGACCTCATGTCAGATCCACCCTCTCCAATCCTCCCAGCAGCTGATTTAAGGTTTTAGATTATTTTAGGTTTTAGGGAAGGATCCCACAGCACAGACAGGAGCAAAAACCCCAAAGCAACAACATTTAAACATCAATTCTAGGCTGGAATGAGATTTTTTTTTTGAGGGGCTGGTTTGGGTTCTGAGTCAGAAAAACCCATTAGGTTTTATGGAAACACGCTCAGAAATAATGCTATAAAAAGAGACTTAAAAAAAATAAAAATAATTTCCATTTATAAAAAACAATATTTAAAAGTTTAAGATAACACTATAAACACGGAAGGAGGCCGTGCCTAAATCGTATTTTGAAAAGGTTAAATCTCTCAAAAGAGGAAGTTCCTGCAAACCACGTGATTGTTACAGAGCTCCAACACTTGGCCTCAAGTAAAACTTATTTTTCTTCGGGTATTTCACCCAGTTCTGCTCAATTATTCCCGTTTGAAAGCAGAAAAAAAAGAAAGAAAAGCCACGTTTTTAACCTCAAACCACGAGCAGGTGCCTGAGGTCACGTCCAGGTCCTGAGGTGCAAACCCAGCCCGAGGCTGGCATTGTTTTATTTAGGGCCAATTTTAACCCAAACCCACCATTCCCGACAGCCAGATCCTATTGTTTCACGGTAAAAACACTGAGTTTATGGATTTAAAAGCCCGAGTAAAGATGCAATCAAAGCTTTGAGTGTTGTTTGACGTGCGGGGGAATGGAGGGAGGACCAGGGCAGCGCTTCCCTCGGCTCAAACAGCACAAACCCGAGATTAAAATCATTAAAAACCAGACTGAAATCCGCGCCGGCTACAAAACGCGGCGAATCCGCTGTGGGGCCGCGGCCGCCGCTGCAGGTCGGTGCTTACGGGGCGGCTTTATCCACGGGCCAGAAGAAAAAACCGATCAAGATTTAACGACAAAAAGAGCTAAAAGCTAAAGAACACAGGCGAAGCGATAAAAAAATTAAAGGCTGAACACGCACAGGCCGAAGCCCCTCATGAGGA
>VZTB01006165.1:0-10603 GCA_013397245.1 Thryothorus ludovicianus | reverse complement strand
CAGGAGACCTCCTGGCTGCCCAGTACTGATTTGCCTATTACCTCTTGCTCAATAAAATAAATTGTTTAATTGTCCAGACTGTTGTATTTATTAGACAGAAAAACCTATAACAGTGAACACACATTTTAAGAGAGAAACTGTGGGAATAGCTCTCTTGCTGTTCCAATCTGCACACAGGTAACAGGGGCCAGCCCGGTGCCACCAGCACGGCCAGGCCGGGCCGGGCAGGCTCTGCCCGGGCCAGGTCCCTCCCCAGGAGGCCGCTGAGCCTTGTCCCGGCAGGGCCGGGCCCCTGCCTCTGCTGCGGGACTGGCAGGGGAGGGGAGGGCTGGGCCTGGCCCGCTCCGCCATGGCCCACGCGGCCCTGGTGACTGCCGGGCAGGGGCAGGGGAAGCCATCGGCCCACGGCGAGTTGCAGCTGAGCCCATCTTGGCTGATGAGATCCCAGCCACTCCCGGCCCCCTGTCAGTGTGGCTGCAGGAGAAACCTCCATCCGCAAAAAGTTCTGGCCACAAGTTTCTGAGGGGCTATCCCGGAGCCTCAGGAGAGCATATGGCTGAGACCAAGGGGTGGCTCTGCAGGCCCAGGGTGAAATATTAACCCTTTGCATTGCACAGGAGAGACCTCCAGGCCTCATCCTCCCCTGAATGAGAGACAGGGACAGAGTGAAGACAGGTAAAGAGCCAATATGAATGCATCAAGATCAGTCAAGAAGGATTAAAGACCCAGATGGAAGGAGTATGGGGACCTGCCTTATTTTTCAGGCTGAAATTCTCTTGTAAGTAACAGTGATGGACTATAATATACTGAGATATTTCCTTTAGACCAAAGAGAAGTATGGGGAGATGGAAAGTTCAAATTGTAGACCTGAGCAAAAGAATGCTGTGTGAAAGTGAGCCAGTGTTGAAGTGGCTTTGATTCCATGAGAAGCTGGAACAGAGAGATGAAGTGATAAAGATTGTTTGCCCTGAAAGGAAAAGAAGAAGAGAATCTCTGTTTCCCGAGATGAAGATGATCTTGAAGATAGATAAAGAGAACTTTTACTTTGAACAGTTTATCTTTAAAAGAACCAAAATCCTGTATGTTGATATGACCCAGAGGCACTGCTGTGAATGGACTGTGAACATGGGAGGAGCTTCATGAATGTGGATTTTCCAGAGGGCTGTTGTTCATGAAAATTGAAGCCATGGGAGAACTGTTTTCTTATGGGGGAATTTTCCATAGCAAACGAGAGATGCTTCCCTCCCTAAGTGAATTGAAGAAGGACTATTTTAGAGGTGGAAAACTGATAGAGAAGTCTGGGTGTTATTTTCTGTACATTGTCAGTGGGAAAGAAAGAAGGTGTCGGGAGGGAGGAGGAGAGTTCTGAAGGTTTAATTCTGACTCTTGTTCTCTTGTTTTCTTTTACTGTTAGTTAATGAAGTTTTATTACCTTTAAGTTTAAGCCTGCTTTGCCCTTGACAAGGAAATACTAAATTGGTGAACCAAACCCACTACACAGATAAGGGCCCAAACCACTGGACATCACAGGGTAGCCTGTGCCATTGTCATGTCTTGAGTGTGCAGTAAATAAAGTGCAAAATAAATGCTGCAGTGCTGGTAGATCCTTCACTGACAGTGGAGTCAGGGACATGGAGAAGTAATGGGCAATGGGTGTGGAAGGTGGAGGTGCTGATGAAGGAGTTTGGAGAACTGTGGTGGGTCAATTTTGGCTAATGAGGTGCCCACTGAGCCACTCCATCACTTCGCCTTATTGACCAAAAAGAGGAAGAAAATGTGATAAAAATCCCACAGGTCAGAGATATCACTCACCAATTACTGTCACAGTCAAAACAGAGTCACCTTGGGGAATTTAATTTATTTTATACCAATTAAACAGAGTGGAAAAATGAGAAATAAGAACAAACCTGAAAACACCTTCCCCCTACCCTCCCTTATTCCCAGGCTCAGCTTCACTTCCAACTCTTTTACCTCCTCCCCTTGAGCAGTGCACAAGATGGGGAATGTGGATTGTTGATAGCTCATAACACTTGTCTCTGCTGCTGCTTTCTCCTCACAGTTTCCCCTCTCCATGGGACACAGTCCTGCACCAACTTTACCAGTGTGGGTCCTTCCCATGGGCTGCAGCTCTCTAAGAACTGTTCCAGCAAGGTCCCTTTCCATAGGGTGGAGTCCTTCAGGAACTGACCTCTCCAGTGTCCTGCCAGCTCCTGCATGGACTCCTCTCCACAGAGCACAGCCCCTGCCAGGAGCCTGCTCGAGTGTGGGCTCCTCCCAGGCTGCAGCTCCTTTCAGGGCATCCCCACCTGCTGTGCTGTGGGGTTCTTGCACAGGGTGCAGTGGGGATCTGCTCCTCTACTCACGTCCATGGGCTACGGGTCAAAATCCTCCTCCATATGGGTTGCACCACAGGCTGCAGAGAAATCTGCTCCAGCACCTCCTCCTCCTTCCGCGGCCCTAGTGCCTGCAGGGTTTTTGCTCTCATGTCTTCTCCCTCCTCCCTGCCAGCTGCTGTTGCACAGCAGTGTTTACCCCTTTTAAATACCTAATCACAGAGGGGCCCTCCCAGCATTGCAGGTTGGTCAGCCTTAGCCAGTGGTGAGTCCGTCCTGGAGCTCTCTGCAGCCAGCTCAGCCAACATGAGGGCAGCTTCTGCAGTCTCCTCATAGAGGGGCCCCCTGCAGCCCCTGCTACCCAGACCTGGCCCCGTAAACCTGCGACAAGGATGATGAGGTGGTACCAAGGGGAGCCTGGGGGTCTCAAGAAAAGCATGAGGTAGGGGAAGCAGCAGGAGGAGTTCAAAGTTTCAACAAAGGAGTCATTGCCATAGGCCCAGAGACCATCCCCAAAGTCCCAGTGGGACTCTGCTGGTATGAGGCCAAGTGTCAGCCTGCGCCTGGGTCAGGGCAATGCCAAGCACAGACTCAGACTGGGCAGAGAGTGGATGGAGAGCAGCCCTGAGGAGAAGGACTTGGGCGTGTTGGTAGACAAAAAGCTCAATGTGCACCAGCACCTTGCACTGTCACCCAGAAACCCCCATGTCCTGGGCTGGCCCCACAGCGGGGGCAGCAGGGGACAAGGGGGATTCTGCTCCTCTGCCCTGCTCAGGTGAGATCTCACCTCCAGCCCTCGGGTCCAACATCAGAGGGATGTGGGGCTGTTGGAGTTAGTCCAGAGAGGCCAAAGAGATGCTCCAAGGGCTGGAACCCTTTTCTCTGAGATAGGCTGGGAGATCTGGGGGTATTCAGCCTGAATAAGAGGCTTCAGGGACACCTTAGAGCCATTTCTAATGCCTAAAGGGGTTCCCATGAGAGATGAGTGGGGACCTTGGGCAAGGCCCTGAAGTGCCAGGACGAGGACAATGGCTTTCCACTGACAAAGGGCAGGGTTAGAAGAAATTCTT
This sequence comes from Thryothorus ludovicianus, assembly GCA_013397245.1. Taxonomy (NCBI): domain Eukaryota; kingdom Metazoa; phylum Chordata; class Aves; order Passeriformes; family Certhiidae; genus Thryothorus; species Thryothorus ludovicianus. The sequence goes on along the minus strand of VZTB01006165.1, from coordinate 7,200 downwards.
CCCTGTGGAGATGGTGAGGCCCTGACACAGGGTGCTCAGAGCAGCTGTGGCTGCCCCTGGATCCCTGGAATTGTCCAAGGCCAGGTTGGAGGAGGCTTAGAGCACCCTTGTCTGGTGGCAAGTGTCCCTGCCCATGGCAGGGGGTGGAATAGGATGAGCTTTGGTGTCCCTCCAGCACAAACCAGTCTGGGATTCTATGCTGAGATGAAACATCACCACAGGGGTTTCCAATGAAGCATGAAATTGAGGAAATTAAGGGTTAAAGGTTACCTAGAAATAATATAGAGCTTAGTCAGAAAAAAGTAGAAACAGATGTAGATTCATAAGCAAATTATTAGCAGGTGGTAGATGAAGCCAGTGAAGGCCAAGACATTCTATCATTTACTTTACTCTGTTTAAAGAGGCAAGGTAGAGAGGACAGGGCACTATAAAAATGAAGAAACTGTGACCACAGGAGCAGCCAGAAGCAGGTTGGGGAACTTGGGCTATGTCCAAGGGATCATCAATTCGAGCAGTGACTTCATCTTCAAAGTCCCCTGCCTAATTACAAAGCCCACTGACACATTTCAAGCAGACAACTGTGCAAGTGCAAGGGGACTTCAAGCTCATTTTAATACAAAGCAGGGGTAGGAAGGAATAGGTAATGCATATGTATAGGCATATGAGGTAATAATATGAATATGAGATACTTTTGTGATTAAACAGAGGACCAGACCTTTGTGACTCTGGCACAAAGCTTTTGGGGCTACCCTGCTTGTGCCCAGCGCTGCAACTAAATATACCACTTTCCTAACAATAAGTAGTTGGAGAGTTGTTGTCCATTCAGCATTTTTGCTTCACCAAACTGCCAAGGCATCATGTCCATTGGATGGTCCCTGACAAGGTCAAAGAGCAGCTCCTGAGGAGACCAGGTCATCTGATTGGGCCATGACTGCCAAAGTGGGATTGCCATCACTCAGTGCTGAAGGGTTGCTGTCAGGTGCCCTGACTCTCGACTGGTAGAAGGTGGAGGCTTTTGTGCCTTCAAGGCAGGGCAGCCTGAGCACATGGCTTCTGTCTCTCCTGCCTGTGGTTCTCCCCTGTCTGGGCAAGAGATGCGAGCTGAGCTGAGGCTGGATGTGACATCGGTGCGTGGCGTGTCTGTCAGCCTCAGGGACCACAGAAATGGGGGTGGCTCCAGCCAGGAAGATGCTGCCACTCACTGTGACAGACAACATGGAAAATAGAGATTTCTGGTTGCAAAATAGAGCTTAAGGACTAATTAGCAAATTAGATAAAGAAATATCAAAGTAGACAGAATACTAAACGGAGCTGGAAGCAGTGGATAAACAGATAATAAGGAACCTAGGTGGGTTTTGTGGCAAAATTATGTAACAAGAAACAACAGTGCATGCCCTAAGAAAAGTTCAAGGCAAAGACACTTAAAATTTTGGAGGGTCTCAGTGAATATGACCACCAGAGACCCCTTTAGACAACTCTCTAAGACCATAAAAGGACTTCCAGTATGGGGCAGAGGTGGGTAAAGTTGTTCTAGGAAAAGTAATGTTTATTTATGAGCTAGGAAGTACCTTGTAATGAATATGCATGATGATGGTGGAATAAACAGCCCATTGTAAAGTTTTATGTCACACATTCCTTAGAGGTGACATCCTTTGCATATAAATATTATTCATTAATCAACAGTGACACTGTCTCCAGGAATCATCTGTGAGTTGGTGTCACCACAGCCTGGCCACTTCATACCCCTGATCCAGCAGCCCTGAGCCTGCTGGTTTGGGCAGTTTTCCATTCACTCCACAGTTCACTCAGTTAATATCTCACCAGTCAGGCTGTAAGGAGACTGCGTGGCTCTTGAATGTTTGGCAATGTCAGGCAACACCATCCCGGGTCTCCCACTGTTCCCAGAGCCAATTGGGTTGGCCAGGCACAATTTCCTGGTGGTAAATCTGTGCTGGCCCTTCCCTCTCAGTAGCTTGAAAGGGTGTCCAGGAGGATTTGCTCCATCACCTTCCCAGGGATTCCAAAAGAACTGATTAGCCTGTAGTTCTTCCTTTGTGCTCATCTTTAAGACTGATGTAATGCTCTTTGAAGTTTTCAGGAGCCACCTTCACTGGCCACAACAGACAGCTGCTGTAGCTTCCTTTGGTCCTTAGACCTGGTGGATGCCTGGCTCAAGGGCCCCTAACTATTCTCCCCCTTCCCTACTGCTGTTGTTAGCATAGGGTCAAAATGTTCTGAAAGTCATGGGGAGCTTAGGTAAGATCTGAGGTAGGTAGGAAAGGAATACTGCGCTTTGTTTTTAGGAAACCAAGTGAAACTGCACCTGCACGAATCATGGCTAAATGTATTGATGTGATTATTGTTAATTGTTATTAAGAAATCAAGTGAGACTGCACCTGTATGAATTATAAGTTAAACATATTAATATGATTATTGTTAATTGTTATAGTGATCACTGTTTAAGCAAAAGTTAATTTTTGTAACAGCCAAAATGGTATAAATATGTGTCCTTCAAGCAAATGGACGGAGCCTTGATTTGGATAGCTGTAACCCTGGCTCTCGTGTGCTTCAATAAAAGCACCTGCATATAATCCATCTGTGATTATGTGTTTCTGAACACTAACACTGTGGCATATGAATGTGAGTGACACAACCTAGAAGCAAGTGAATCTGCTTTTTGCCAAGTTAAGACAGTATTTATACATTTCAGCGTGAGAAATTGTGTTCAGCAGTTTGCTCAAAAGCGGTTGAAGGCCTGCAATAAATCTGTTTTCACAGTTTGTTATTCTTCCCTCAAGGTTTACAGGCTTGACAAACAGGACACCTTTCCTGTTTTCAGATCATGGGTAATCAGCTTTCTTCCCCATTTCTCAGCATTCTTACTCACACAATGCAGGGCAGGCTTCCTCTGTAACTCCATGTCTCCCTCCTCTGTATTTATGAGGGTCATAGATAAAGCTAAGGTTAACATGACTTGTTTTTGTGTGCTTTTAACAGCTCTGATTATGTTAAAAAGGACAAGACAGAAGATTACAAAGGACATCATTGCCAAACAACTCAGTCCAATGAAAATCCAGATTCACAACTTTATCCCAGAAAACCAATTTTTCAGATTTAGCCAAAAGAGATCATTTTTCAGATCTGTCAACACCTTTTAGTCCTCCAGAGTTTGTAAAGTTCTGAGCTGATCCTTTAATTGAGTGTGAAGTGGTTGGATATCTTATTGTAAGGTTTTTACAAAAGGCTCCTTGGAGGTGGGTTTTAACTGTCTCCCAGTTCTGTTCTGTGTCATTCCATGGAACAGAAGTGACACAAAAAGAATTATGGACATATTCCAAATCACAAAGCAGGTATAGACAAGTTTTTTGGGCTTCAACTCTTGCCTGCCCATAAAAGAGCACGTTCCAAGGCACCTAATATGGCCATTATTTCTTTATCAATGTTTTCTTATGTTTGTAACTGTTTTGTGATAATAGTTAAAGTTAGTCCCATGGTGTGCGCAGTTTGAATGGAATGAGTTCAGGCAGTGACAGCCACAGAAGCTGAGGTTAATACTTTATGGCAGAAACAATAACAAAAATTAGCCAATCCAGAAATTTGAAAACTTGTTTCTTATTCATTTGGATTTCCTCTTGGACCAGCTGAGTCAATTGTGAAAGACCATTTTGTCCTTCCCAAGTCTGAGTCAGATTTACAGGTACCCAAATTTCAGATCTTCTTTTAAATGGAAGAAGGACAGAATAGTTATGTATATCTTCATAGGTTGCACATGATTTGAAAACAGAAGAATCATTAGATAAAAAATACAAACCATTTCTACAGTCTGTCAAAAAATCATTAGCTAAAGCAAACACATACAGGTGTGAGGTACAAGTCATTAGTCCTTCAGCAGTGTTAAATTAGCAATTGTAACACTCTGATCTAATTTTACTTAAATTTACTGTAGCCAATTTCCAAAAGCAGGTAGGAGTATTTTCGACAAATGTTTGTGCGCACAGAACTGATTATTACCTAAATAATATTCAATTAATGATTCAGCCTTCCCACCATCATGCTAAACAACAATACTGTGGTTTGCCTTTTGGGATGGGAGAATGGTTGTATTGGTCCCACTTTCTCTATCATGTGGTCCCCAATCAATTACCCTCCTGTACTGTTAGAATTGTTGTTGTGGCCGTTGTCCTGTACATGATGTCCATTTCAGGCACCCTATATTGGAGATGGGTGTAAAAGGACATTTCGGGAAATGAGGTGGAGTGGCATCCACAGATTTGTCAAAGGTAGACAGAATAGCTGGCAATGTAATAGTAGTCAATTTCCTTGCACTGTTTGAGGGTAATAAATGTAATTGCATAGAAAAGTTAGCACAAGGTAAAGGTAAAGAGGCATTTTTCTGATTGCATGTTAAGCAGATAGGCAGTAAATCACTAGCAAAAGTAGTGTTATTACTGTATATATCTACAATATCCTGATCCAGGAGAGGAAGCCAAGTTCCTCCTGCCCATTCCGTTCCATTGTTGCTGAGGGGAGGCTCTGGATCCCACCAGGTCAGAGGCCAAAACAGCAGAGGTTGAATGATGTGGGCCCAGGGGATTCTCCCTTCTGCTATTTGATGACAGCACAGCAGTAGAAAGACAACAAGGTTCATTTCCTTGGCTGCCTTTGATGTATCTTGCTGGAAGCCAATACGGTCCTGTGGGCAAAGAAACATAACCTCTTTCCCAAGCTAACAGTGGAAATGGACCTTTCCACTGGCCGCTATGTACATCATCGTGTGTAACTTCTGGGAAAACTCCATCAGTGGTCTGACCTATGCATTTCTGATACGCTGTTAAGTCATCTCTAATGGGGAGATAAAAAAAATTTAAAACATAGTTTGCTTTGTCAAGCTGTTCCTGAATGAACACGTGTATCAGACTTCCCCTCTTTTGTTTTTGAAGCATATTTTGCAATGTATAATATGCCCGTTCCACTGTTGGGGAATGGGCAATACCAGTAATGTGTTTGATAACCCAAGTGTGGAAAAATTCTTGTGCTTTATGAAATGCATATGCAGAACCGCTATCTGTTTTTTATCTGTTGAGGAATTCCTATCGTAGCAAAAGCACATACCCAATATCGATTGGCATCTCTCAATTTCTCACATTTGTGTGCTGTTTCAACTATGAATTCTGAGAAGGTGTCAATGGAAACACGGACATATTTAAAAGTCCCAAAGCTTGATACATGTATTGCATCTGTTTGCCAGATGCCGTTGGTTCTCAGCCCTCATGGGTTTGTACCTAATTTTTGTGGCAAAGAGTCTGTTGACATTGTGAGCAGGTATTCAGTAAAGGAGGAATCCAATTAATTGTGCCTAATACCTTTTGCAAATTATTCAATGTGTGTATGTTGGTTTTTAAGGTTACTTGTTGGAACCCAGGACATTCCTCTGACTGCCCTGGAGGACTTGAGACCCTGGCAAGGGGCTCAGAGACCTTGGCACAGAGTCAAAGACACCTGTGCTTTCAATTTTAGCCCATGGAAAAAATTACCAATTTTGTGTGAAGATTTACAAGCCACAAGAGTTTGAGTAGAAGAATAGTTAATTTGTCATAGGGTGAAAAAGTAGAATTTTGGGGATTTAGAATGGGGGTTCAAGAGGCAAGATGGAGAAATCTGGGTGTGTCCTTTCTTTCTTCTTCTTCCTGTCCTCCATCTTCTGCTGTGATGGTGACACTGTTTGATTGGTTTAGAGTAGAGGCAGACTGTCTAACATAGGTGATAGGTATTGGAAAATTATTGTAAATAAAGTACACGTAGTTTTTAGTATAAAAAACTAACACCACGCCAAGGGCGGTCAGTGTGCCGCAAACCAACCTGCTAGACAGACCTCAGCAGGTCAGAAAAAGAATGTAATAGATAAGAGAAAATAAACAACCTTGAAAACCAGGACTGAGGAATCTCCAGTCTCTTCGGGGCTGGGAAAAAAAAAGACTTTTTAATACCTCGGGAGGCATTTCAGCAACACAGAAACCCGAGAGTTACTGGCTGTGGGGCAGCTGATTTTTCTAATAATTTAAAGCCCAGGTATTTGGTTCTGATTGGATTTTTTCTGTGGCTATGCACAAGCCTCTGCTGGCAAGTATGACCTTTAAAGTAGCAAGGCAATCATGCAATAATGAAGAATTGTCAGAAGCAATTAAAATACCATCCATGTAGTGATAGATCAAAACAAATGGATATTTTTGCTGAACTGGTTCTTTCGCTGAATGAATGATGAATTGACAGATAGTGGGAATGTTTTTCATACCCTGAGGAAGAATAACCCAGTGGTATCATTCCATGGGAGTCCCTAGATTGACAGATGGTAAAGAAAATGTAAGTTTGGGTGCATCATCAGGATGCAAAGGAATTGTAAAAAAGTAGTCTTTTAAGTCAATTATCGCTAATTCCCAGTTTTCTGGAATCATTGTGGGTTAGGTATTCCTGCTTGTAATGCACCCATAGGTGACATGACTGCATTGACCGCCCTGAGATCCTGTAAAAGCATCCACTTTCCCATTATCTTAGTAGTAATGAAAATAGCTATATTCCATGGGCTGGTGGAAGGGACTATGTGAGCCAAACATAATTGCTTTTGTACAAGGATTCAGGCTTGATGAAGCCACTTGCTTTTCAAAGGTCACTGATTTACCCAGACTGGTGTATTTGAGAGCCAAGCCAGTTTAAGAAGTGTCCCCTATTAGAAATGTGTTGAAATGATCAAACCCCATTGTATCATCAGGTCTTGCCCCACAAAGTGCCCGGGATCGGGAGTTCATACGGCTCCAAGGTGGAAGTCTTGCCTTCCAATCTGATTATTTTCAGTTCATTTGTAGATTGCCAGGGAATTCGCTGTCCACTGACGCCTGCTACGATGGCACTTGAAGGTACCAGAGGCCACTTGGGGACCCCTTCTTTCAGGATATGATGGAAACATCTGAACCAGTGTGGACTAAATTTGTAAAAGTCTTACATTCTATTTGATGAGTAATGGTAGTTGTACTCCTATGATTTTTGACCAAAATGGTTGTGGGGTGCCTGTGCTCCCAGGTCCTCCGACATTTTGTTGTTGCTGTAAGATCGGTGCTGAACAGGGGATTGCTGGCTGCTGTATTAATTGTGTCAGTAGGCTTCCCTATACTACTGTACAGGCAGGATTAGATGTCCAAGCCATGA